>OY978220.1:2797457-3049957 GCA_963854785.1 Vaccinium vitis-idaea
GGCCGGCCTTCTCGACATTTCTTTAATTTGTTCTTGGTCTGAGTTCCTTGGTAAATGAAATTTTCTTTTAGGCTGTGTTTGGATGACCAAAATCTTGAGTAGGAATAGGAATGTGATTACCGGGAATCAAATTCCTGGGAATTTCCTTGGGTATGAATAGGAATGTAATTACTGGAGTAATTTCATTACGGTGTTTGGATTAATTGAGTAATCTTACGTAGGAAACAATTATTTTAGAAATTTATATATTAGTACTTTAGTAGGTGTGTTTTATTTAATTAAGATTTTACTATCCCAGTTTGTTTTAATGTAGTAGGAATATTTATTTCTATATCTTGTTAGGATTATTCGAATTAGGAAATTAGGGATCTTGGAGTAATTAGTTTCCTAGTTTAATGTTGGAATAATTAGTCATAAATACACTATATTTTGCCTATTTGAAGAGAAGGACAAAGAACTTTTACAATCAAACATAAAGACATTGTTTCTAATTTTGATTTAACAAAAGGAAAAACATAAACTCAAATCCTCTTTCTCACTCTCTCTCCTCTTTCTTTGTTCCCCAATCGATTCTTCCTCTAGTGGTGGCAAGATCACAATCCCTCTCATGAACACAACAGCCGTAGGTAAGCAAAATTTTCTTTTGTTTCTTTCTTATTGTGTCGTTTGCTGTTGTATGTGCCAATTTCTATGAGTGCTTTGTCGGATTGAAATTGTTCTTAATTGGTTGTTTTATACTGAAGGCATTTAGCTGTGGAGAAGAACCAATATTATTCGTTGAATTATACCCAGAGATCTCGAATTTAACGAGAGAAAATCCTCCAATTGTTTAAGTCGTCATCGCAGTAGGAGATTGCAAGGCTTTAACTCACCCAATTGCGTTGTTGATGAACAATGTTTTTATTTATTTATTTTTTGCCTTACCCATAAATCCCTTTCAAATGGGATGTTTTTATTTTACATCCATACGTAGACTCACCCATTTGAAAGCAAACACAGACTTAGATAATGGTGATCTTGAATTACGTTACTTCCAGTGGGGTATGATTACTTTCAAGTCAATCAAGTTAATTTTTTTGGTCGCCGGAAGTGCTCAACCAGAGGTAGGATGGTGGTCGGCCAGAGGTGGGTTGTTGATTTTTTTGAATTTTATGTTCGAAATTTGAATTTTTAAAAATTAGTGACACTTCACTTAATTTTTTGGCCGCCGGAAGTGCTCGGCCAGAGGTGGGGTGGTGGTCGGCCAGAGGCGGTGTGGTATTTTTTTGAATTTTATGTTCGAAATTTGAAGTTTTAAAAATTAGTGACACTTCACTAATTTTTTTGGTGGCCAAAAGTGCTCGGCTGGAGGTAGGGTGGTGATCGGCCGGAGGTGGTGGTGATTTTTTTGAATTTTATGTTCGAAATTTGAATTTTTAAAAATTAGTGACACTTCACTAATTTTTTTGGTTGCCGGAAGTGCTCGGCCAGAGGTGGGGTGGTGGTCGGCCGGAGGTGGGGTGGTGATTTTTTTGAATTTTATGATCGAAATTTGAATTTTTAAAAATTAGTGACACTTCACTAATTTTTTGGTCGCCCGAAGTGCTCAGCCAAAGGTGGGGTGGTGGTCGGCCGGAGGTATTGTTGATTTTTTTGAATTTTATGTTCAAAATTTGAATTTTTAAAAATTAGTGACACTTCACTAATTTTTTTGGTTGCCGGAAGTGCTCGGCCGGAGGTGGGGTGGTGATTTTTTTGAATTTTATGTTCAAAATTTGAATTTTTAAAAATTAGTGACACTTCACTAATTTTTTTGGTCGCCGGAAGTGCTCGGCCAAAGATGAGGTGGTAGTCCGCCGGAGGTGGGTTGTTGATTTTTTTGAATTTTATGTTTGAAATTTGACATTTTAAAAATTAGTGACACTTTACTAATTTTTTTGGTCACCGGAAGTGCTCGGCCAGAGGTGGGGTGGTGTTCGGCTGGAGGTGGGGTGGTGATTTTTTTAAATTTTATGTTCGAAATTTGAATTTTTAAAAATTAGTGACACTTCACTAATTTTTTTTGTCTTTATGTTTGATTGCAAAGTTCCTTGTCCTTCCTTTTAAAAATGGCAAATATTTTTTGTTTTTATGTTCGATTGCAAAACTTCCTTGTCCTTCCCTTTAAAATTAGCAAATGTTTTGGATTTTTGGCTAAGTGGCCCTTTAATGTTTTCTTTTTTCGTTAATCCTTTATTAACCGGGATTCAACTTCCTGTTTTGCTGTTTCCTTTTCGGTAGGGCTGTAAACGAGCCGAATCGAGTCGAACCCTATGAGGTTCAGATCAGTTCGTTAAGGTATGAGTCAGGCTTGAGTTCGGCTCGGATTCGATTAGAGCCTAGACAAGTAAACTCGAGTTCGGCTCGTGAAAAAATTTCAAAGCTCGGCCTCGACTCGGTTGGGCTCGTTAGACTCAAACGAGCCGAATTAAGGCTCGAATTAAGGCTCGAATCTAGCTCAGTTCGGCTCGTTAGCAATTTAGAACACACACTGAGAGGGGAAAGAAATATGCTTCAAAACAATGTTACATGTAAATCTACCACAATAATCAAGAAATCAAACAAAAATAAACAAATTTACCATAATAATCAAGAAATCAAAAGAAAAACAACACGAGAAAAAAATATATTGAGAACTAAATAGAGTACTCTAGTTATGGATAAAACCCATCCGTTCGTAGTAGAGTACTCTAGTTAGGGATAAAAGAACAACAAACTACATAGGAGTTTCTCAAATATACAATTTTTTACATGTAGACCCCTAAAGTATTATTAATTACATTTTGACCCCAGCTTCGTGAGCCTAACCGAGCTGAATCCACTTAGGTTCAGGTTCGGCTTATTTATGGAACGAGCCTAATATTGAGGTTCAAGTTCAGTTTGTTTAGTAGACGAATCGAATTCGAACGAGCTCTTACCGAATCGAGCCTCGAATAGTTCGCGAACAGTCCTACTTTACGGTCCTAGTTTCTAGTATAAAATAAGTTATAGGATGACATTAAAATTTGGTTGTTGATTATTAATGAAAAACTGAGTATTTACTCAATTATCGTTTGTTCATAAGAGGGAGTCTCTCTTGTTCAAGTTTACTCTTGCAAATAGTTTCGTAAAAGGAGGCGCCTCCCTGCATCAGTTGGTATCAGAGCGCAAGTTTCAATCTTGACTATGGCCGTAAGACGTGCTGGAGGTCGAGTTGGACAAGGCGGTCATACAACTTTTGTTGAGGAAGTCTATGAGCGAGATGAGGTTGCTCAAGAAATGCGAACAGAGGGAAGGTTTCAACAAGTTGAGCAGCGATTGGAAGAGGCGTTAGGAGCCCTGACCGATCATATTGCTGTCTTGTTTGTTGGTGGAAATCTGTCTCGCCGTTGTTTTGTTATACCTCGGTTTCCGAAAGAGGAGGAGGTGTTGGATGACGTTTCTATCACCAAACCTTTGGTGGATAACTATCAGCCGAGGGGGAGGACAAGGGCGGTCAAAGTTTCAAATCATGATCAGCGACTTTGGGAATCTGGTTCAAAGATCAACTTTTCTGAGTTCCAGGGAGGTGTGACACCAGAAAAAATCCTAAAGATTGATTTGGTGGATGACGCTACGATTGAGTGGCCTTTCACTTCAAATAATATTCCAGATCCAGTAGTGGGCTGGAGTAAGCCACCAGTTTTTGACGAAGAACAGGTGGAGAAAATTATAAACATAGAAAACAAAAAAAAAATTGCAAAAAAAAGGTGTTACAAGGTTGGCGTTGTTGGAGATGATATCGAAGAATCAATTAGATTTGATTTTTCAGAAAAGCATGAAGGTGGTAAGGTTGATCAAAATAGTGAATTTGTTGATCCGTTTTGGAATGTTTTAAAATATACTACATACAATAGTGAATGTATTTCGATCTGGAAGGATGATGGTTTTGTGTTGCTGATGAAAATTATTCGTTCATATCTTCGAGACTTTTCCTTACAGTTTCTGGTTGAAAAAATTAATTTGAAGCATAAGACGGATGCGGAAAAGGTTCGGCAAATTCAACTGTATAAACTCGAGGACGAGTTTCTTCAAGCCGGGGCGAATGATGCAGACCAATATTAGAAGTATTTTAGAAATATAGGAATTTTATTTTATTATTTTATATTAGTATTTTAGTAGGTGTGTTTTATTTAATTAATATTTTACTTTCCCAGTTTGTTTTAATATAGTAGGAATATTTATTTCTATATCTTGCTAGGATTATTCGAATTAGAAAACTAGGGATCTTAGAGTAATTAGTTTTCTAGGATAATGTTTCCTTTTTTCGTTAATCTTTTATTAACTGGGATTCAGCTTTCTGTTTTGCTGTTTCCTTTTCGGTCCTAGTTTCTTGTATAAAGTAAGTTATAGGGTGACATTAAAATTTGGTTGTTGATTATTAATGAAAAACTGAGTATTTACTCAATCATAGAGGGAGTACCTCTTGTTCAAACTTGTTCAAGTTTATTCTTGCAAATAGTTTCGTAAAAAGATGCGCCTCCCTGTATCAGCCCGGGTTATGGGGAAAAAAGGAAAATATGTAAAGATGTTGACGCTGGTAATAGAACTAATCTTAGTAATAGACAAAATGAAGACGATTTCTTGATAAGTAGGATGTGCAATATTTGTTTTCAAGTTAGAATTTTAACAGCATGTGATGATCGGCTTGAGCACGTGCCCCGATGTTAGTATGCATAAAACTCACAGGCCTTTGAGGAGTTTTCACAGGCCTTTGAGGAGTTTCTGAACGAAAATCCTAAGGGTACATAAGTTTGGGGTACATAAAATGTACAAATGGCTTGTGTGGTCTATTTTTGGGCCCCATACGAATAAATCGAACCGTTCCTTAATTTTAAAATAAATATTTCAAATGACCCTACAAAAAATCAACTCAATTGGATTTGCGTAACTGGTTGATCTAAATTTTAAGTTTTCATTTAGAATCCTACTCTGAATGAAAACTTGAAGTTTTGATTAACCAGTTACGCATATCCAATTGAGTTGATTTTTTTCATGGTCGTTTGAAAAATTATTTTAAAATTAAGGAATGGTTCGGATTATTCGTGTGGGCCCCAAAAGTAGATCCCACGAGCCATTTGTACATTTTATGTACCCAAAATTTCTGTACACTTAGTCAAGTCCGTTTCTGAATTGACTCATATAACTTCAAGACGCAAGAGGATCACACCAGTTCATGTGATCATCAATTGGTTATATAGCTAACTTTCTCCCCAGACCACGGTGTTTTCTCTCTTTTTTTTTTTTTTTTTGGGTAAATCGGAAATGGATTAAACTTAGAGAATAATCATGTCAGCATCATAAAAACACAACAAACAGAAACATACACAGCAAGGAAAGGGGATAGAGCTAATCTAAGATTTGACGAATGTTGAGTCTATCCCTTGTCATGAACTCCGTTATGCCCTGGGGAGGATTGACTGTCACTACTAGCCTTTCGTCTTGTTCAACACCTAAACGGGCAAGGAAGTCAGCACATTGGTTTGCTTCTCGGTAAGTGTGAGTAATAGTGCATCCAGTTCGACCAAGTAAGTACTTCCCATCATTAAGGATATTGGTTTGGGGATGATTTGGGTTGGCTCCTTTATTGAATAAAATCACAGCAGTTTGGGAATCAGATTCAATGCTCATGTTAACCCATCCTTTCTCTAGGATAATGGTCAATCCTCTTTAGATACTCCAAATTTCAATTTCCAAGCATGAGGTGGCTGACATTCTGCCGAAATAGCCCAGCTCCCATCCTCCTTGTTCATTTATGAATATCACTCCAAATCCAGCTTTCCTGTTGCTGTCGTACCAGCTGCCATCAGTATTGAGTTTAAAGGTACCTGCTCGGGGAGGAGACCAACGTATTAGTCTATGATTGGGTGGATCGATAATAAGAGGAGATTTAAAGGCTGTAACTATCTCAGACGCATAGGAACGTAAAGTTTTGGAACTTACTTCAGGCACCACATCCACATTATCAAAGTTTTTTTTTTGTATTTCTGTCTTTCCAAATTTGCCAAATCGTGGTGCAAAAAAGTATGTTCCAAGGGACTTCCATTCCTATGAATAAACAGTGTTTTCTCTTTGGCTCTTACATAACTGGGATTTAGTAATGACGAGGAAGCAGATTTCCGAGTCACAATTTTTTTTCAGAAAAGGGATTTATTCTCTTTTCTTGAGTCCGCCGACTCATAGTGATCATTTCTCAAAGAAGGACTCTGGTTTTCAAATGCTGGAACCTGTGGCGGCTCCAGGAATTAATGGAAGGATGTTCAGAAATTACCTTAAGTACACTCGATGATCTATTAACCAATAACATGTTTACAAAATTTCATATATTAGTATAAATAGTGCGGTCGAAAAATATAAACTGTATTCTGAAAAATTAACTATGAGGTGAAATATAATGAGAACTTAATATATTAGTAACAAAAATTTAAATTTTTTTAAAAGTTGTTGTATTGCGTAATAAACGGTGTTTTCATAATGGAGGGAGAAATTTTTACAGTTGTCCTAGACAAATTCTCATATTTTGTGTCAATATTTAACTAACTTATTAATCTACTAAAACCGTTTTGAAAGAAATTGTAGACTATGCTAGGGCCGACCTTTTCGAAAATACTCCAATGTTTCTCTTTAGGATGACATGATCAGATTTTCAATCGTAGTCTTAAATTCAAAGGGATATTATTCAAGTTAATTAATAGGGCTTTGCAATGTAGATGAAGTTTTTTAAAAGCTTTGCCTATAATCTAAGTATATGTTAACAAGACAAAAAAATAAACAAATAAAAAATAGTTATTGTCATGAAGGCGAAATTAATAATATATTTAGACCATCAACAATAGAGACGGAGAGAGAAGGCAGAGCATATATAATACTTACACCAATAGATTCTTCTTTTTCCATTTTTTTTTATTATGATTGTGAGCTTTATTTGAGGTAATGTTTAGGTGTTCAAATATAAATTACTTAGATCGATGGACTGTAATTGTTTTGTGATTGAGTGTTCAATTGGTTTTGGGTTGGGTATTCAATTCGTTTTGGATTAGGTGTAGGACTATCAAAATAGGGTGTTCATTGATATTTGAGTTGGGTGTTCAAAGAAACGTTAACTCATAATTTATACATGTTTTCTAAGCAATTTTTTTTTTATTGGGTGGTCATTTGACCATTGAATGGTGGTTGTAGAGCCGCCCCTGGCTGGAACAACCGGGAGCAAGTTATGCAAACTGAGATAGCGCGAAATCATGCAAATCCCGATTTAAGCTTCACCCAGAAGGCCACTCTTGCCTTATGAAGATCCAAACTTGAAAAACAGAGAACTAGAGTATTAACACAAGAGCAGCATCCCACTCAATTTTTTCTCTTCCTCTTGAATCCACAGACTGAACAGGGGAGAAGGGTCACGTCTCCTCACGCAAACGCTTGAAAATGGATTTTGGAGGGACTAGAGAGATTAGTTGGGTTACCCGGGACATTCTTCATTTCAAAAAAAAAAAAGAAAAAAAACAAAATACTTACATATTCAAGAAATCCGTGACCTGAATAGCCAAACAAGATTATCCCAAGTCAAGGTTTGATGGGACTATTCAGTGTATGAAATTCAATTCAGATGAGTCACAGTGAATTACATTAATTCAGTAACTACATCCTATATATATGGCTTGAAATTTATATATACCTCTTAAATTTAAGATACCTTTTGGGCAATATAGTGGAACACACAACAATTTAACAAGCCAAAAACGCTATGAAAGCAAGAAAATCAAGCTTACAAGAAATTTATGTGGTTCTCAGTCTAGTTCATAGAGAGGAGGTGGTGGGTCTTCTAAAAAAACGGAAAAGTCTATTTTTATCTCCTTGTGGTATTACTCGTTTGTGATTTACCCCGCTTACCTTTAAACTTGATTGAATAACCCCTCATGGTCATTGGACCAAAATCCACATTCAATTCTGTTAACGGTACCTGAAAAAAGGTCCGAACTATAAAAAATCGTTGTGAAAAATTAAAGTGAGAATTGACCCCTCTTGTATCTTACTGGCTCCGCCAGTGTCCACAATACAACCGCACTTTATCTTCTGATCGACCCTCTCTTAGCCACCTCACAAAAAATTAAGGATCACGAAAAACCTTACTCCTCAATTTAACCTTTGATTTCTGTCTTGATTTTAATCAAAACAAAATTTACCCAACTTTTATTGGATTGGAATTTTGGAAATGGCTACAATACACACCCCTTATTTGGGTGTACCATATGCACCTATTGCATGGTCCAGATTGTGCCACCTCATCGGCAATCGTAACATTTTTTAGTTTTTCGTAACTTTTCAGCAATATGATTTGTAACATTTTCTATGATTCGTAACATTTTGGTGTGTCTCGTAACTTTTATAAAAAAAATCGTAACTTTTACAAAAAATTCGTAACTTTTACAAAAAATTCGTAACTTTTATAGGAGTGTGTATGATATACACCGAAATAAGGGGTGTGTATTGTAGCCTTTTCCTTGGATTTTACTTCAACCTTTTCAACTATTTGGTCACCAATTTAACCAATTTGAAGCCGCTCCATTCCTCCTCGACACGAAGCTCTGCCACTTGCCTAAGCTTGGCCAACAAGGGTAAATAGCAAAAATTGAAGCCTGCTCAATTCTTCCCTCTCCCAAGTCCCAACCAATTAAAAATTGTGTGATTAACTTGTCATCAAATGTAAAAGAGCCCTTCAAGATTTTCGTTAAGATTACTAGCATACGCATGAGTAACTAGAGGCAGTGGTGGATCCCAAAATTTGAGTTCGTGGGGGCACTCATTTTTTAGCCCATGAATCCAAACCAAACACAAATGCTCTCGTGCGCACACAAAACAAAGTGGTTTTCCCAAAATCGGGTACTCCATGGAGGTAAACCAGATTAATTATCAATTGCCCGAAACACAAGCTTTACAAGTGGGTACACCCTACTCACTACACTGTTTACTAAATTGCTCATACAAAACAGACCTCTCAAATCTCACTCTATATTTTGAGATGCCAAATACAGAGCCATAAGGCTGCCTTTTATAAGCCAAACTCAACTCCTACATTCATATCCCAATGCCAGATAATGACTTCAAAGCAGAGGAGCCCAACAAATACTCCTGGCATGGAGGTTGAAACAATATACTTATAGGGATGAGGCAAGTGGATAGGAGCCACATAAATAATAAACACAATTGACTATGTCGAGAAAACTTATTTTATAATTAAAAAAAAGGCTTAACATCAACCCTTAGGGAGTATAATGTGTAGAAAATGTACCGCTATCTAAGAAAAGTGTGTTGATATTCGTGACAATATATTGATATCTGAACTCGTTTGTCATATTATCATCTGCATTATACGGATTTTAGAAAGACCCATTATAATAAACAACAATGAGTAAGAAGTTTACTCCAACCACACTGGCAATTTATAAATTGACAAATTGAAACATGGAAATTCTAATTCTTTTCAATTTATACAACTGATATATTTTAATTTTAGGTGTTATTTATACAATCTATTACTATTACTTACTACTTATATATATATATATATATATATATATATATTATTATTATTATTATTATTATTATTATATTATTATATATACTTATAAAAAAGGCGAAGCCCCAAAGTGTTTCCCACACTTTTCTTACCAAAAATACCCCTTCAAAAAACAACAAATAACTGACACAACCCTAGCACTTTTGATTGGAAAAAACATGTTGCCTTCTCCCCGTTTCTGTTAATGGCCTTTCCAAACGACACCCACGTCCAAAAAGGAACCAACAGCCAACTCCAAACATTCCGGACAACGCCCTCTTCCCCAACCGACAAATTAAACCGAAATTACAAAACCACGTTGAGAAATACCAGCGCCGAACACAATGATTCGATGCTTTCTGGAATTTTCAAGCGCCGACATCCCGAAGAATGAGAAATACCACTTTCAAATCTATAATGATGACGAGTTGCCAATCGAGCTTTGATTCCTACTCCGTCAACACGCATAGGCATTGAAGAACACACAAAATTCATAAAAGTTCGACAACCAAATTGCCATGACCATTTTCAAGGTACTTTATACTTGTTAAGTAGAGATGAATGAGAAATGGAAGTGAATCATGTTAGCACCAAAATTAATAGAATTAAGTCAAGTGTTTTGTAGGGATCCGGTGTACCGAACACCAATAGCGATGCATAGTTAATATACCAAAAACGAGCAAGATACCTCTGAAAGGATTGCCGAGAGGCCACCTAAGAGGGACTCCTCGGATGAGCGATATAAAATGATCAAGCACACTCAGATACGAACGAAGTGGGGGTTCGGTCCCATGTCTCGGGGATACGCCGAGACACCTACTATACGAGATCTGCTGACGACCCTGTAGGATTAACGATTAAGGAGTTCGGAGTGATGACGAGGGATTGTTTAGCACCTTAACCGACTCAAGAGTGTCGGAGAAGTGCCGAAAGGCTACAGGAGTTGACTCAGCAAAGGCTTAAATGCTGCATGTGCGTGTAACAAATTGTGATCATGACGAGTGACGTCACCCGAACGGTTACGACACGTGTCACGACTATACTGGAAGATCGTGACGTCAGCCAAGCGGTTAAGTCACATGATGGGCATAATCGTACTTGGAGGGTAAGTCAAGGCTCACGAAGATCAAGGTACGCACAACTCACTCCCTCAAACCGTAGATGTACACTTCATCTTCTTCCTCTACTTACTTGACCGTAGGAGTGTCGTTCTGAACTCTACGGTCCGGTGCTAACGGGGGTGCTAGTGTGCAGGATCTGATGTTCTAGGTGCAGAAAGACCATCGTCGTCAACCATCACCATCAAGAAGAGCTCCCTTGGAAAAGCAGGCTCCACATGTTTTGAACAAACATAAGAAACATAAAAGCATAGGTAAGAGAATGAGACTAATGCTGATAATTTTCTAACACATTCTACATGTGTGCTGTAATTTCTTCTTCCATTTCTACTGGCATTCTACATGTTCGACAAAATGTAAGCGTGACTTTGTTCGACAAAATGTATACCTGGCCTTGATGGTGTAATTGAAGTTGTGATCAGAAGAGCGAATATGACATTTATTGATTGACATGCATTTTGAGACAACTGGTTCTGAGATATGGGAAGATACTAACAGAAAAGTCAAGATCTTTGTAGTGGGAATTGGAAGTGGAGGCACTGTATCTGGTGTTGGACAATATCCCAAATCAATAGATCCTAATGTTAAGGTGAAGCTTATATGCTCTTTTATCTGTTTATGCTTTGTTTTAGAATATATTAATCTTTGAAAACGGATTACAAAGATTAAAGGGACCCGAGACTGAAAACTCCAAGGGCCCAAAGGGAAAAAAACAATAAAGAAGAAGGGTGGTAAGATACCAACCAAAGCCTGAACCGAAACCCAGAAAAAGCATTTCTGAGACACCCCCAACAATAATTTTTACGCAATTGGGCAGATATACGGAATTGACACCAAAGAAAGCAATATACTGAATGGAGGGAAACCAGGTTAAGGGTTCGTAAGCCTTGTATCGCACATAGGCATCGTCTCTTAGAAGAGATTTCTGAGTATTTGTATTGTTCCAAACAGGCCCTCATGGCATAACCGGCAACGGGGTTGGATTCAAACCAGATATAGTGGACGTGGATGTGATGGAAGAAGTTCTTACGGTAACCCATTTTGATTTTTATATCTAATGGCTTCAGTTTAGAAAATGGAAAAAAGGACTAGACTGACATATATACCCTCAAATACTACAACATTCTACTGATCAATTTGGTTTTTTTTTTTACTAAATTTATGTTTTATGTTTCTAGTGAAGATGCAATGAATATGGCAAGGGGGTAGGGCGTAGGCACCGAAGGAGGGGCTTATGGTAATTTCAACTTGTCAATTATGCCTTTACAAAAAAGTCTAGGTACGCAACCAAAAAATCACAACCCCCACATACACATGGGACCCACACATAATTATGAGGTTAGGTATATCTATTTTCTAAGTGTCACTCAGATTGTTAGCCATCAGTGAGGTTGTTTTCTCATGTATCTCTTTCACTACAGGTAAGAGAATGAGACTAATGCTGATAATTTTCTGTCAACATGCATTCTACATGTAGGCTCCCATTTCTACTTGCAGGGTGTGCTTCCATTTCTACTTGCATTCTAATGTTCGACAAAATGTGTGAGTGATTTTGTTCAACAAAACGTATACCTGGCCTTGATGGTGTAATTGAAGTTATAATTCGGAAGAGTGAATGTGACATTTATTGATAGACTTAATATATTGGACACAGGTGCATTTTGAGACAACTGGTTCTGAGATATGGGAAGATATACTAACAGAAATCAACATCTTTGTAATGGGAATTGGAAGTGGAGACACTGTATCTGGTGTTGGACAATATCCCAAAACAATAAATCCTAATGTTAAGGTGAAACTTATATGCTCTTTCATCTGTTTATGCATTGTTCATAATTGAAAAGCAATAATTTTTACGCAATTGTCAATTGTGCAGATATACGGAATTGAGCCCGAAGAAAGCAATATACTGAACGGAGGGAAACCAGGTTAAAGAGTTCGCAATTATCATGTTCAAGCCTTGTATCGCACATATGCATCGTCTTTTGGAAGAGATTTCTGAGTATTTATATTGTTCCAAACAGGCCCTCATGGCATAACCGGCAACGGGGTTGGATTCAAACCAGATATAGTGGACGTGGATGTGATGGAAGAAGTTCTTATGGTAACCCATTTTGAAAATGACATTATATCCAATGGCTTTTTTATGTTTTGTGTTTAGAAAATGGAAAAATGGACTAGACTGATATATATACCCTCAAATACTACAACATTCTACTGATAAATTTGGCTTTTTTACTATGGCTTTTTTATGTTTTGTGTTTAGAAAATGGAAAAATGGACTAGACTGATATATATACCCTCAAATACTACAACATTCTACTGATAAATTTGGCTTTTTTACTAAATTTATGTTTTATGTTTCTAGTGAAGATGCAATGAATATGGCAAGGGGGTAGGGCGTAGGCACTGAAGGAGGGGCTTATGGTAATTTCTCAAATTGATGGCCGGACACGCCCGCTGCAACAACAGGACAGCAAGAGATATCCTTCGTGTTGCAGCAATGGGATGGAACGTTTCTAGCTGAACTACCATGATTATCAATGGAATATTTGTTATTTGCCGCCTTACGATGTTTCAGACAGCATGCGACACTATAGTAGCTACAGCAAGGATTTAGCATCCATTGGCATTCTCCAGGCTTTGCAAGCACTGCATATTCCATCTTACACCGAAATTTCGACTATGATGATAAAAAAAAATTCAGGAATTTAGAATAAGCTTAATAGCAAACTGAAACTAAGACCTTAAAATAAGAACAAATATTCAAGATCAGTCCTTATTACTCCTAGTCTCCTACATATTCCATCCTTCCCAAATTGTTGTTCTGTTCAGATTTCGCTGTAATTTTCATAATCCATATCTTTCAATCTATAATGTATTTTATGTCCAATATGAATCTTATTCGATGGCTCTCAATTAGTTCTATTGTACAAAGTTTCTAAAAGCTCTAAAAGTATTATAGATTGAAAAATATGATTAATTTAAAAATTGCATCGAAATCTGAACAAGACCAACAATTTGGGACGTAGGCAACATATTCTGTACTTCATAATCGAACATTTAGTTCATTCGTTAGTGGTGGACGGACACGACCGCTTCATCAACTGGACAGCAAGATATGTCGTTGTGGCAGCAATTGGACGTAACACTTGCAGCTGAACTCGCATTATCATGAATGTAATTTTTGCTATTTGCAGCCTTACGATGCTTGAAACAGCAAAGATTAGTTCGCAGGTTGCAACAACTACGTGTTAGGATTTTCGCAACCCCACAACACCCCTACGGATCTTGGAAACAATGAATCACAGAACAGAAAAACAAGTAATCGTGCGTAATGAAAAACGGAAAGAAAAACGAGACACAGATATACGTGGAAAACCTCAACGCGAGGAAAAACTATGGGAGCCACACCAGTCCATTATGAAATCGAAATCAAGAGTACAAGTCTTCTCGCAATCTCTCTGAGATCTGCGTTTTCTCTTGTCTCTCTCACTGTTTTCTCTGAAAACGTATTAACCTAATTACACACTAACAGCGAAATAATTAGGTCGGGCCTATAGCCAAAATTACACACCGAGGTCCCGCCCCCATACCTCCGATACTGTTGAAGGTTGTTTGCACCCCAACACTACGGTCACGGCCAGGGGCATACACTCCATTCATTGACAGCACTGCAAACATGAAAATTGCTGCAATGATAAGCTTGATCGAAGCCATGAAAGGAGAGGTCGAGCTTCTGTTGATCGTGGAGGAGTAGACGAGGGAGAGAGATTGGAATTATTAGCAAGTGTGTTTTCAGATTTTAATTACTCATCAAGACAATTCAAAACGTTCCAACAAGAATTAATGATGGTTAAATTGTGTTAATGAATAGAACGTGTTAAATCACTACCCAAAAGGAAAAAAGAAAAAATTGGGACAATTACAAAAGGACATGAAGGTTTTACCCGAAAAAACAAGCTAGAAATTAAGTACAAACATACAGCGGCGGCGGTGGGTTTATACTGGCGGTGTAAAGAATGCTCTCTCATTGAGGTTGTCTTATTTTCGGGCCGTCCAAAAAGGGGCCATTTACAGATAATCCCTTTGAGGGCCCCACCGACACCTCATTGCAATAATCTAAACCGGTGATCTTGTAGGGCCTGTAGAGTAATTTGGATATCAAAAAAATCAGCTTGACCCGGCATCAATAGTATGTCAAAAATTGAATTTTGGTGTAAAAAAACAACGGTCTAGATCACAAGTTCAGATTATTGCAATGAGGTGTCATTGGAGCCCCCAAAGGGGTTTTCTGTAAATTGTCCCTTTCCCGATGGTCCGGAAATAAGTTTCTCTTTCTCATTACAAACGGGCATGAAGGTTTTGTGCATAAGTTGGCACATAATAGTTTGTCATCCGCGCGATAGGAAATTGAAAATAGTACCATGAGAGAGGGTCAAAGGAGAAAAGAATAAAGGAAATTGAGTGTACTTTGGAAACTTTTTCAGGTGTTCCACTAATAAAAAATTATTTTTTTCAAACACCGAGACAGGTCATTCTCTTACAGCACATCACATAAAAAATCGTGAAAAACCAGTTTTTTCAAAAAACTGAGTTGATGGAACCCCCCCTAATCAATATCAAAATTTATATGGTAATACAAAACCCAAATGTTAATCACTAAGCCCAAAATCTATAAGCTATACTTAAAAGATGAAAGAAGGACAAAAAAATAATTTTGTCCGTAAAATTTTTCATCGTTGTTGAGAATACTCCTTTGTAACATGCTTTGTACTTTTGAATTGACCGAATTGCGTTTATAATTCGTTATAACTTAAAAGATATACTGTAAATCATTTTTTGAGATGTGAATAGTGTTTTCGAACATCCATTTTCGGATGGAGGGAGTACAAACCAAATATTCAAATTTGATTTTTGTGTCTAATTTTTTGCATCAATTAAAAAATCTCAATTAGTTCATTAAATCTATATAAAAATTACTGGAAAAGAAAAATCACAAATGATAAGCCCCACAAACTTCATCTTGACTGAAGCATGAATATCCGTACTATGGGTCCAACACGATACAGATACGTAAAAAATATGAAAACCTTAAAAAAATATGATACAACTACAATCAAATACCTCTGGAAAGTTGCCTTTTGTGATACTTAGAATCATCTTACACCTAAATTTCGGCTATGATGATTGCAAAAAAAAGTTCAGGAATTAAGAATAAGCTTAATAGCAAACTGAAACTAAGCCCTTAAAATTAGAACAAATTTTCAAGATCAGTCCTTATTACTTCTTCATACTCCCTCTGTCCCAATTAATTCTATTATACAAAGTTTTTAAAAGCTCTAAAAATATCATAGATTGAAAGATATGAATATATAGTTAAAAAATTGCATCGAAATCTGAACAGGACCAATAATTTGAGACGTATTTAGTATATTCTGTACTTCATACTCAATTACACGAATTTGTTTTCTAAAAGACTTTTATCTCCGTTTCCAATTTCACAGTCCCCATTACAAAGATTTCATGTACCCATATTCGAACATTTAGTTCATTAGTTAGTGACGGACGGACACGGCCGCTTCATCATGAATGTAATTGGACGTAACACTTGCAGCTGAACTGGCATCATCATGAATGTAATGTTTGCTACTTGCTTTAGGATGCTTGAAACAGCAAACATTACTAAAAAGGCCGCAACAAGGAATCATACGGGCATATAATCCATTCCTTGACAGAACTGCAAACATGAAAATTGCTGCAATGATAAACTTGATTGAAGCCATGAAAGGAGAGGTCGAGCGTCTGTTGATTGTAGAGGCCAGTGTAGACGAGGGAGAGAGATTGGAATTGTTAGCAGTTGCACTTTTGTTTGTCTATTAAAAGCCATGCCTAAGATGTAAACATTTGTGTTTTCAGCTTCTAATTACTCATCAACACAATTCAAAACGTTCCAAAAAGAATTAATGATGGTTAAATTGTGTTAATGAATAGAACGTGCACATAAGTACATATTAATTCACTACCAAAAACATAAGCATAACGTGTATTGAAATAATATATATAGAACAGGCGAGGATTCTTCTTAGCGTAGATGTAAATTGTAATTGAAAGCAAGGAAATTATTTCTCTATGGAATCGAATGTCGAGATTTACAGAAGGGTATCCAGAAAGGTTGCGGATCTGCTGTCCCGAAAAACATGTCCTAACTAGGTGTCCCGTCTATCCAAGCCGCCTGTCCGAGCAATCGACGGCTCAGATTTGCAGATAAACATGTATGGCTTAGATTTGCTTGGGGTGAGATGGAATCCGAGCCGTTAACTGCTCGGATGGACGGCTCGGATGAACAGGACAGGGAGTTGGAACAAGGAATTCGGGACAGCGGATCCGCTTCCATCCAGATCCAAAAACAAGTTGCAAGACTGAAGATAAGGGAAATGCAAGGAAACACAATTGACGGTTGAGTTTCATAGATATATTCTTACCTCTAAGAGTATACTATTACGGCTAAAAGTTAACAAATACATCTCAACCGTCGATTTGGAGATGGACTGTCAAATCGGAGGACTGCAACCCAAGACACTACAAGACCCGAAATCCAGTTAACTGAATGAGGTATTGATGCACCATATATCTACTACTATCATAAACAAAAATGCTATAGGTACAACAGAAGTAGACAACATATCTCTTGCTGTCTGAAAGTGTTTTTCGATGGTCCGGATTTGAAATACTCTTTAACCGGTAAGCGTGCTCTTTACCAGTCAAAGAGTATTTCAAACCCACACCATTGATTGCTGAACCTAATGGTTGAGATCCATGTTATCCACTTTCATTGTACCTGTAGCCAGGGCCGGCCCTGAGCTAAGCCAAGTAAGGCGGCTGCCTTAAGCTCCCAAATTTTGGCCTAAAAATAGGGCCCCGGATAGGTACATAGTATATATTTAACCTATCACATATATAATCAATGAGTTGGCTAGCCTAGTAGAAAAGTTTAGTTGCTCTATCCAATTGGCACACGGTTCAATTCCTATCCCCCTCTTTTCCTACTCCATAACAATATTTTTTTCCCTCTCACAAACTCGCAATTCCAAAGGGATATTTTTTTTATTGATGCAAAAAATATTTGGAGAAAAAACTAGTTTCATTCGAAACAACGAAACGAATCGTGAGAAAAAAAAATGGGACCAAGTAACTATTTTTTTGAGGTTATTTTTATTTTTAATTTTTCAAAAAGAAATCATAGGGCCTAGATTTATAAGATCGTCTGAGACCCCGAGAATTTTAGGGCCGGCCCTGCCTGTAGCGTCCTTCTATTATAAAAGAGGCAGTTGCAAAGGACATAATTATCTCCTGTATTCCTCCTCCTGCAACTTCAAATAACCAATTTACCCTTACCCTCCCAATTGATGAATGACACACATCCTCAAGCTAAATACTGCACCGCGTAACTGCTTTGTCTCCATTTGTTTCCTCCCACGGTCCCACCACCTCAACAGTGATTTAAAAAGACAAGCTTTTAGTAAGCCTACAATTAATTAAGTTTCGTAGGCCTCGTGACATTAAACTTGAAATACAATAAATGATTTGTATAAAAATATCAAATTCACAAAAAATTTCGATGGTTAAATTAGCATAAAGTAGTTGACTATGGAGATTGAAATACAAAAAATATGAGTTTGATCGGTGGAACCCAATATTAATACAATAAAACTTCATCTATAAAGTACTTTAGGTGACTGATGATAAAGTAAAATAAAAATCGGAGTATCTAGATAGTTTGCCAGGGTTATGAGGAAAGAGGAAAATATGTAAAGATATTAACGCTGGTAATAGAACTAATCTTAGTAATAGACAAAATGAAGACGATTTCTTGATAAGTAGGATGTGCAATATTTGTTTTCAAGTTCGAATTTTAACAGCATATGATGATCGGCATTGAGCACTTGCCCCGATGTTAGTATGCATAAAACTCACAGGTCTTTGAATTGTTTCTGAATTGACTCATATAACTTCAAGACGCAAGAGGATCACACAACTTCATGTGATCATCAATTGGTTATATAGCTAACTTTCTCCCCAGACCACAGTGTTTTCTCTTTGGCTCTTACATTACTGGGAGTTGGGATTTAGTAATGACAAGGAAGCAAATTTCCGAGTTACAATTCTGTTAAAAAATGTTCCGAAAGAAAAAAGATTGATTTTCTTTTCTTGAGTCCGACTCATAGTGATCATTTCTCAAAGGAGGACTCTGGTTTTCAAATGCAGGAACAACCGGGAGCAAGTTATGCAAACTGATATAGCACAAAATCATGCAAATCCCGATTTAAGCTTCACCCAGAAGGCCACTCTTGCCTTGTTAAGATCCAAACTTGAAAAACACGAGAACTAAGAGGATTAACACAAGGACAACATCCCACTCAGTTTTTTTCTCTTCCTTATGAATCCACAGACTGGGAACAGGGGAGAAGGGTCACCTCACCTCACGCAAATGCTTGAAAATAGACTTTGGAGGGACTAGAGAGATTAGTTGGGTTAATGGGACATTCTTCATTCAAAAAAAAAAAAAACTATATGTTCAAGAAATCCGTGACCTGAACAGCCAAACAAGATTATCCCAAATCAAGGTTTGGTGGGACTATTCAGTGCATGAAATTCAATTCAGATGAGTTACAGTGAATTACATTAATTTATATATTCCTACATCCTATATGGCTTGAAATTTATATATACCTCTTAAATTTTAGATACCTTTTGGGCAATATAGTGGAAGACAACAATTTAACAAGCCAAAAACGCTACGAAAGCAAAAAAAGTCAAGCATACAAGAAATTTATGTGGTTCTCAGTCTAGTTCATAGAGAGGTGGTAGGTCTTCTAAAAAAAAGGAAAAGTCTATTTTTATCTCCTTGTGGTCTTACCCGTTTGTGATTTACCCCGCTTACCTTTAAACTTGATTGAATAACCCCTCATGGTCATTGGACCAAAATCCACATTCAATTCTGTTAACGGTACCTGAAAAAAGGTTCGAACTATCAAAAATCATTGTGAAAAATTAAAGTGAGAATTGATCCCTATTGTACCAGTGTCCACAATACAGCCGCACTTTATCTTTTGATTGACCCTCTTCTCCACCTCACAAAAAAATTGAGGATCACGAGGAACCTTACTCCTCAATTTAATCTTTGATTTCTGTCTTGATTTTAATATAAAAAAAAAATTACCCAACTTTTATTGGCCAGCGCTAACTCCGGCAAAACCGATTCAACCCGATTGGATTTTATTTCAACCTTTTCAACTATTTGGCCACCATTTTAACCAATTTGAAGCCTCTCCATTCCTCCTCGACACGAAGCTCTGCCACTCGCTAGAGCTTGGCCAACAAGGGTAAATAGTAAAAATTGAAGCCTGCTTGCTCAATTCTTCCTTCTCCCAAGTGACCAAGTCCCAACCAATTAAAAATTTTGTGAATTAATTTGTCATCAAATGTAAAAGAGCCCTTCGAGATTTTCGTTAAGATCATTAGCGTGTTAGGCCTGGCCATGTTGGAAGTGCAAGAGTTTCAAATAACAAAGATATTCACTCTGTTTGGTTGAGAGTTTTGAGAAGAATATTTTGAGAAATATTTTTGAGATAGTGTTTGGATGGATTTTTGGAAAAGTAATAATTAGAGAGAGGTGTAATAATTGGAGAAAGATAGAGAGAGAAATGAGAATTAATGATTGGAGAAAGGGGTATGAGTAAAGAGAGAAATGTGATTAATGATTAGTAGATGAGAGATGGGGAAAGAATCTTTTTAGAAATTTTTTTGGAAATGTGAAATGAACACAGTGATTGACACTCGCGAAAGTTATTTAGAAATTAGAATACGGAATTTAAAACGTGTGGACAAGATCAAATATTACACTCTAGTCCTCGCTCTGCACCATACTTATTCTGTTGACATATTTCCCGGTAGGTAAATATGAGTAATGCTACGGTGTGCACCATGCCTTTTGGCATATGGTGTGCAATTCGTATATATAGCCACAAAATCTCATATAAGTCCACAAAATCTCATATTGATGAAAGTAAACACTCATATTGGAAATTACAAAAATAAATATTAGAACACCAAAACCCAATAAAAAGGACCACAAAATCTCATATACATATGAGAAAATTTTGGAATAAAAAAATCAAAAAAAATGGCAACCGGTTGGTCACCGGGCCCACCGCTTGAAAAAAAAAAATCCATATGAGATTTTGTGACTTTCAAAATGAGTGTTTGTGAAAGAAAATATGAGACTTTTGTGATCCACTACAGTCCAAAAATTGTTAATAAATTTTATATGAGAATGTGTGGCTGAGTATATGAGATTTCGTGTTTATATGAGATTTTGTGGGTAAGTATATGAGACATGTCACTATCAATACACAACAATATTTTTGGACTGTAGTGGTCCACAAAAGTCTCATATTTTCTTTCACAAACACTCATTTTGAAAGTCACAAAATCTCATATGGAATGACTTTTTATATGAGTGTTCTTCGAAGTGTATATGAGAAATCTCATATATGACTCAATGTACGCTAAAATATGTATTTCTGTGGCACCTTATATGAGACATGTCACATCAATATATATACACACAATATGTATCACATTTTCACTACAGTCCAAAACTATCATATGAGATTTCGTGGCATGTTTTATGAGGTTGACTTTTGTCAATATGACAATTTGTGGCTCTTTCGAATTTTTGTGGTAATTTTATGAGCATTCGTGGCTTCATATATGAGATTTTTGAAACCCAAAATGTTATATGAGAGATCACCCGAGGTTTTATGAATTTTTTTGGCTCTCCATATGAGAGAAAGATGACCGGTATAGGGGGTCACTTTTTGCATATGTGGCGCAATCTCGTCCGTCGATCTGGTCAAAGGTGCATATGGTATGCCCTTTCATATTTTCAGCCACAAAATCTCATATTTGACCCACAAAATCTCATATTTGTTGTTATAAAATCTCATTTTTTGGCCCAAAAGTGGGGTGCACATTGTAGCATCCCCTGGTAAATATACCTAGGAGTACCACCATTGACATGAACTTTTTCTGATGGGATTTCTGGAATCATCGTGTCTCCATGAACGTGCAGGGCGGGATCGATCATGGGACGGCTTAAAAAGAGCATCGCCAAACAACATTCATCGTTAATGGTGGACCGGTAGGCCAGCTGCATCGACAGGACAACAAGAGGTGTCCTTGTCATTGCAGCAATGTGATTGGATCTTTTTAGTTGAAAATTCTATGTCATTATGGTGCATAGGATCACAACATATATTGGTGAACAGGCCGCAGCAAGGGTGATCTAAAAATGAACAATCTCCAGGCCATGCTACCGGTGCAAAGACGAGGATGATATCACAGAAACAATAAGCTTGTTGGAACCCATTCTACTAGCGATCTGAAAAATTGGTAGTAATCTGAAAAACTGGTAGTACGAAACAAAAGCCTCCTATGGACAGTACGTACTCATGAGTAACTAGAGGCAGTGGCGGACCCAAAAAAATTGAGGTCGTGGGGGCACTCATTTTTGTGCCCATGAATCCAAACCAAACACAATGCTCGCGCGAGCACACAAAACACAGTGGTTTTCCCAAAATCAGGTACTCCACGGAGGTAACAGACCAATTATCAAATGCCCGAAACACATTGTAAAGCGGGTACACCCTACTCACTACACTGTTTACTAAATTGCTCATACAAAACAGACCTCTCAGATCTCACTCTATATTTTGCGATGCCAAATACAGAGCCATAAGGCTGCCTTTTATAGGCCAAACTCAACTCCTACATTCATATCTAATTCTTTTCAATTTATATACAACTTGACATTCATATATCCATGGCATAGTACCAGAATCAAACATAGTTTTAACGAAATTCATAAAATGAAGATTGAAAGATCAAGAATGAGAAAGCATATGTTAAGAGAGAAGACAATCTCTTTTTGGTAATTCTTCGTGTTTGCTTTCTTGCTTACAAACTAAGCACCGTGTGCCTTATATACTCGAATACAACAGAAGAAACTAACGGAAACAATAACAGAAACTGCAACCGACATAACCACTACAACAAACCAACTAACGCCGTTAAGCTCCGTGAGCTTCTGTTAATGAGCTGGTTTAACACCTCCCCGCAAACTGATGGGGATATCAATCACCATTAGTTTGGCACGAAGAAACTGAAAACGAGCAACAGACAATGGTTTAGTAAAGATGTCAGCAACTTGATCAAGTGTGCCAATATGAAGAACCTTAATCTGATGGTTCAAGACTTTTTCACGAATAAAATGGTAATCGACCTCCACGTGCTTTGTGCGAGCATGAAAGACTGGGTTCGAGGCAAGAGAAATAGCGGACAAATTATCACACCAAATATGATGAGGAGAAGGAACATGCACACCCAAATCAGTAAGAAGATGTTGTACCCAAGTCACATCGGCAGCAGTCTGAGCCAGAGACCTATATTCAGCCTCAGTGGACGATCGAGCAACCGTATGTTGCTTTTTAGCACACCAGGAAATCAAGTTTTGGCCCAGAAAAACACAGAAACCAGTGGTGGATCTCCTATCCACACGATCGCCTGCCCAATCGGCATCGGAAAAAGCAGAAATAGCCAAAACACCAGGTCTAAACACAAGCCCTTGATGCACACTGCCTTGAAAATCCTCTTGACTGCAATAAAATGGCTTTGTTTGGGAGAATGCATGTGCTGACACGCATGATTAACAACAAAAGACAATTCTGGACGTGTAAGAGTTAAATACTGAAGGGAACCAACCACGGTACGATACCAAGTAGAATCCTCAAAATCTGAATCAGGCTCTATAACAGCTGGTTTAACAGAGGAATGAGATGCACTAGATTTACATTCATCCATACCAGCCTTTAACAAAAGATCAACAGCATACTTAGTCTGGGACAACACAATACTTGCACCATGGTAGATGACCTCTATGCCAAGAAAATAACGAAGTTTACCCAAGTCCTTCATCACAAATCTACTACCAAGAGCAGATACCAAAGAGGTAATATAGTCGGAATCACTACCAGTGATTAAAATGTCATCAACATACACCAAAATATAAGTGACAGCAGTAGAAGTGTGTAAAACAAAGAGTGAGGAGTCGGCTTTGCTACTGTGAAATCCTTGGGCAGTTAAAAAACCAGAAAACACAGCAAACCAAGCTCTGGGAGCTTGCCGTAACCCATATAATGCCTTGTTCAATTTACACACATAATCTGGATAAGAAGGGTGTTGATAACCCAATGGCTGTTTCGTGAAAACTTCATCTTCTATTTCCCCATGCAAAAAAGCATTAGACACATCAAGTTGTTTAATGGCCCATTGATTTTGAACTGCAAGAGTAAGAACAACCTGAAAGGTTGGTTGCTTGATCACAGGACTGAAAGTTTCACTAAAGTCCAGCCCTTCATGTTGTTGGTTGCCATTGGCAACCAATCTTGCTTTATACCTAGCAACAGTACCATCTGAATGTCTTTTGATCTTATAGATCCACTGACAACCAATTATATTTCCATGTGTAGGGGCTGGAACTAAAGTCCAAGTATTCTGATCAACCAAGGCTTTGTACTCATTAGCCATGGCTTGTTGCCAAACTGTAGACTTAATGGCAGAGGTAAAATGATTGGGCTCCTTATCTAATAAAGAATCAGAAGAAGAAACAACAGACAATGCAAACAAAGGATTAGGTTTACAAATGCCATGTTTTGCCCTAGTCATCATGGGGTGAGAATTAAGGACAGGAGTAGGGGAAACTGAATTACACTGAGTGGCTGCATCAAAGGATAGATGTGATGGAGAATGATCATTAGAAAGAAAAGGAACAACTTCAGGATGCTGATGAACAATAGGTGATGTAGAATGAGAAACTGGTGGCAAATGAGCAGAATTAGGTTCTAGCACAGAAGATGGAGCAGAAATAGAATTGAGAGGAACATTACTAGACACAGAATCAGCTGTAGAATGACAATCAGATTTAGGTGATACAGAAACAACTATATCACTAAATGACGTAAGAGAAGTATTAAATTTACGCACAGAATCAGAAGCAGGGAGTGTATTGACCAAAGTAAGATATGGAAATTCAGACTCAATAAATTTCACATGTCGAGAAACATAAACTTTTGTGGTCTTAGGATCATAGCATTTGTAGCCTTTGGTAGCAGGACAATAACCAAGAAAAATACAATGTATGGACTTTGGTGTAACTTTATTTGATCTATATGGTTCAAGCCAAGGAAAACAACTACAACCAAATGGTTTCAAAAAATGGTAATCTGGGAAAGTATGAAACAATTGAGTATATGGAATTTTGAAGTCCAAGGATGTATGAGGAAGTCTATTTGCTAGATAGACAGAAGTGCACAAAGCCTCAAGCCAGAACTTGGTAGGTAAATGAGATTGAAGAAGAAGGGTAATAGTCATCTCAATAAGATGTCTATGTTTCCTCTCTGCAATCCCATTTTGTTCTGGTGTATGAGGACAAGACGTTTGATGAATAACACCACTTGTGAGAAACAAATGAAGCAAGAAATGATTCACAAGTTCACCCCCATTATCACTTCTAACATGTTGAATGGACGTATGAAACTGTGTAAGAACATAAGCTTTGAAGTTGGAAATAGCATACTTCACTTCTGATTTATAATGTAAAGGAAAGAGCCATGTATATCTTGAAAAATCATCAATGATGAGAAGATAATATCTGAAACCTTTATTAGAAGAGACAGGGGATGGACCCCAAACATCCATATGAACAAGTTCAAATGGTTTGCTACTCACAGTTTCAGACAAAGAAAATGAGAGCTTATGACTCTTGGCCATATTACAAGAGGAACAATTATACACTACAGATTTAGAAATGGGTAATGCATGTTGCTTTAACAAGGCATTCATCAAAGTGACGCTAGGATGACCTAGTTTATTATGCCAGTCAACACTAGAAGTTGATGAACTAATAAAAGTAGTAGATGAAGCAGATGTAGAAGTGTATGGAGATGATGAAGCAGAGTTGCCATGAGAAGATGTGTTACAGAAGCTCAGAATTGGATAGGGGCCCTTGTGACAGGGTCCATTGTACAGAGTTTGGAGAGATTTCTTGTCCTGTATAACAAGACCAGAAGAATCAAAGGTAAGAAGACAATCATTGTCTTTAGCAAATTGATGTACAGAGATTAAGTTGTGAGTGATTTTTGGTGTATGAAGAACATGTGACAGATGAAACAAGGAAGACGGAGTAGGTAGAATACCTTTTCCAGTATGAGTGATAGGAATTTGAGTTCCATTACCAACCATTATACCTTCACCATAAGTCACAGGTTGAGCAATGTTTAGATTATGTAGACTGTTTGTGATGTGATGAGTTGCCCCACTAGCAAAATACCAGGGTTGTGAAGCCATTCCTCCATAAGAAGGTACAGAATTCTGTTAAGATAGACCCCCAGAACTAACAGATTGTGTAGACATTGGAGCACCACTTGAAACTTCAGATGTACCAGGTATCATACATGGAAGTTGATAGGCCCCTGTAAAGTGAGCTTGAGGAGCAATTCCAAACTGACTTATTCCTTGTCTTTGTCCTATAATACTTCCTGATCCATGATTACCAAGACCTGCAGGTGTAAAACTTTGGAATCCATGTATTGCACCAGAATTCTGATATGGCTGTGTAACTGGAACTCCTTGCATTGCACCAGACATCTGAAAAGGTTGAGATACAGACAAACCACTTGGCATAGAAAACATCCATGGATACATTTGATAAGGTCATGGTTTCCACTGAGAAGAAGACTGATCAAACTGTGGAGAAGAATTCTTGTGATAGCAGTAGTTGGTGGTGTGGTTATTTTTCCCGCATATAGCACAAGGATCTTTAAACCATCTACCACCTCTAAAACCTCTTCCTTTTCCAGTATTTCTAGATGTCTGAAAATACTGCTGCTGTGGCATAAAAGATTGCTGGGAATTCTGACTCTGAACATTTGCATCATACTGAGTAAACATTGGAACATTTATCCTTTGTAGATTACTTTGATCCTCTATTGTATTAACCATCTTTTGTGTAGCAGTATTACCATGTGTGGCAACCAAGACTGAAGCTACATTAGGTTCTGTAACAGATTCCTGTGACAATTGCAAATCCTCAGCATATAACATTGTGATCACTTCATCAAATGTTATTGTATTCCCTCTAGTCCTAACAGCAGATTTGAAACCATTAAACAGTGGTGGAAGTCCTCTCAGAACATGAAAGATCACATCATCATCCTCCAGTGGACTGCCAGCAGCAGCTAATTTCTGTGTATACTCCTTTATCAGATCAACATATGCCTCCATAGTCGAGGTTTTCTTTACATTATACAGTTTACACTTCAACTCTTGCACATGATTTTTGGTCAACAAGTTGTATCTGTTTGAAAGAGACTCCCACATTTCATATGCATGATGTAACCCTAATACATAGGGTAAAGTCATTTGAGATAGTGATGCAGTCAAACAAGACATTAACTGTGTGTCGATCAGTTTCCATAGCAGAAATTCAGAATTTGAGACAAGATTTCCACTACTATCTTTGATTTGTGGAGACGGACATCCAATCGATCCCTCCAGATACTCAAAATAACCATTCGCTCTCATTGCATTTTCAACTTGAATGCGCCAAAGCAAATAATTTGTGGAATCAAGTTTCGTTGTAACGAGTGTGTGAAAATTCGACACAAGGAATGCTAGAGATGAAGGCAAAACCACAAACGATGACGAAATTGCAGATGTATTTGACGAATTTGAAGACATAGTAACCGCTTCTTCAGAAAAAATCAAAACCCTATCTTCCTGAAGATCAAGAACACTGATCGATTGTGAGATCGATGAAATGCGACAAAGTAAAATTACCTCAGAATCATATGACTTGCGTCCAATCGCTCTGATACCATAACGAAATTCATAAAATGAAGATTGAAAGATCAAGAATGAGAAAGCATATGTCAAGAGAGAAGACAATCTCTTTTTGGTAATTCTTCGTGTTTGCTTTCTTGCTTACAAACTAAGCACCGTGTGCCTTATATACTCGAATACAACAGAAGAAACTAACGGAAACAATAACAGAAACTGCAACCGACATAACCACTACAGCAAACCAACTAACGCCGTTAAGCTCCATGAGCTTCCGTTAATGAGCTGGTTTAACAAGTTTAACCAGAATATAAAATTGATCGACAATCGAAATAAAAGTACGGAATCTTCTTGCGGATCACACTCTCATTCCTAACTTCAGAAATACGATTAATGGTATCCTAAGATTTTTCCTGTCTTCGTCGCTTTCTCTCTTGCTAATGATATAAAGCATTAGTTGATTAGAAAAAGGAGCTAATTCATTCAGAAAAACGAAAACAGAACTTCTTTTTTATTTTTATTTTTTTATAACGGAAAAGCCATAGCATTTTGTGAAATCACCTAGCGGCAATTACAAAAGATTGCATCCAAAATACTCCGATATTAATCTAGAGAAACAACCCAATAAAACAGAGGAGAAAACAACTAAGCCCAAAGTAAGAAGCCATCTCAAATGCCGCGATGGGAGCCTTTGCTCTCTAACCCATACTACGCAACGCAACCATATCATTGAGTGGGCAAACCGAGCCAAAGTCGGGTTTAAGATGAACCACGGAGGAAAGAGAACACCTTACGGATTATGAAGATTAAAGAGTTATAAACAACAGCCCAGCAATAATGTCCCCTTGGATGTTTGAGAACTGGTGACAAAAGAAAGGTCTAACCATTTGCGTGGGATTCGGTGGAAAACAAAAATAGCCGAATAAAAATCAATAATAATCATCATTTCTTACCATTGGCTTGCTCCTCCCTGGAGTTTTCGCTTTTTCTGAATTTTCCGCTCGGGTGGTTTTTCGCAAGACAAACGCGCATTTAAGCAGATTTTAGGGACAGGAAATACAACAGCTTTTCTAAGGGAGAAAAGCGAGGAACTCTAAGAGATCTCATCTGTAGCCTTCGGGCATCTGTTTTCATCTAATTAGTGAAACCCTTGATCATCCGATTGACTGTCTGTGGAGTAGGTTTTCATTGTCGAACCACATAAAATCTCTATGTACTCTGTGTTTGCACTTTCTTTCTCTCTTTTCTCTGGTTTGTTCAATGGTAGGGATCATGTCCTTGTATGTTTGTGTGCATACAGGACAAATGCGTCCCCTAATTTTACTACTGACAGTAGCAATTATCTACCTCTCCAGTCATGAGATTGAGGATTATTTCACAGCAGCTTTTATCATGCGAACCCTTTCATCCTATGTGAGTCTTCTTTTTCACATATTTGAAATCATCTTTCTAACATATCAATGTGCTAAACCCCATGATTTATAACTTGGTGCATGTGTTTTCATTTGTGTTCGTTTCCAGGTGATACCCAGAGCATAACTAGGTAAAGAAATTTACAGATCTTTACCAGTATATCAAGAACAAGAAGAGATGAACAAGAGTTGAAACCCTAACTTTCTTGAAGAGAAATATTCGATTCTTTCATTGCTGCTCAAACTGAAGAACACAGACTCTTATATACGAATACAACTGAAAATGCTCAACGAATTACCCCTGAAAATGAATGCTCATTAGACAGCTATTAACCGACTTAGACAGCCGTAAACCGACATTCAAAACTCAGATTAATACAATTACAAACTAAACCTTTAGAATTCTATTTTTACACAACAGCCCCTAATCAATGTCTAAAGTACTTAATGAGTATGCTTCACACCCCCTTGCAAACTAATGGGAGTATCAACGATCATAAGTTTGGACTTGAGAAACTGAAAACGGGACACACTTAATGGCTTGGTGAAAATATCAGCTAGCTGATCCAAAGTGCCAATATGTTGAACAAGAATTTGCTTGCTAAGGACCTTTTCGCGGATAAAATGATAATCAACTTCAACGTGTTTGGTCCTTGCATGAAAGACTGGATTAGAAGCCAAAGAAATAGCAGATTGATTGTCACACCATATCAAATGAGGCAAAGAAGAAGACACATGAAGATCCAACAGAAGCTGCTGAACCCAAGCTATTTCTGCAGCCGTTTGAGCCAAAGATCTGTATTCTGCCTCTGTGGAAGACCGAGCAACTGTGTGTTGCTTCTTGGCACACCAAGAGATAAGATTAGAGCCAAAGAACAGACAAAATCCTGTGGTAGAACGTCTGTCTAAGTGGTCACCAGCCCAATCAGCGTCGGAAAATGCAGTAAGATTCAAAGGCCCAGGGCTAAAGTAAAGACCTTGATGTAATGTACACCTTTACATATCGAAGAATCCTCTTTACAGCAGTAAAATGACTGGTTTTGGGTGCATGCATGTGTTGACATGCAACATTGACTGCATAGGAAAGCTCAGGTCTAGTAAGGGTTAAATATTGCAAAGAACCCACCACAGTTCTATACCAAGAAACATCAGAAAACTCAGTTTCTAGAGCAGGCACTGAAGGTTTAACTGAAGATGGTGTGGAGCTAGGTTTACAATCTTGCATACCCGCCTTACAAAGAAGATCCAGAGCATATTTGGTTTGAGACAACAAAAATCCAGAATCAAATCTCAATACTTCAATGCCCAGAAAGAAACTAAGCTCACCTAAATCTTTCATCACAAATCTGGTATTAAGAGTAGTAATTAACTGGTCTATATAGGACAAATCACTTCCTGTGATTAAGATATCATCAACATACACAAGAACAATAGCCATTCCATTGGCAGTCTTAATAATGAACAGAGAGGAATCAGATTTACTGTTAACAAACCCTTGCTGAATTAGAAATTGAGAAAATAGAGAGTACCATGCCCTGGGAGCCTGTCGAAGACCATATAAAGCTTTGTGAAGTTTGCAAACATAGTGTGGGTGAGATGAGCTTTTGTAACCTTGTGGTTGGCGCATATATACTTCCTCCTCTATAACTCCATGCAAGAAAGCATTGGAGACATCCAATTGTCTAATTTTCCAGTTATAATGAACAGCTAAACTCATGACTATTTGGACTGTTGGTTGTTTAATAACTGGACTAAACGTCTCTGTAAAGTCTAAACCTTCTTCTTGTTGATTCCCATTTGCAACAAGGCGAGCTTTGTACCTTGCTACACTACCATCAGAGTTCCTCTTAATCCTGAAAATCCACTGACATCCAATGACATTTCCCTCTTGAGGAGGAGGAACAAGTACCCAAGTACCTTGTTGAACTAGAGCCTTATACTCCTCTGCTATGGCACTCTGCCATTCAGGGTATTTAAGAGCTTCAGAAAACGACTTAGGTTCTGTATTAGGAGATGAGTCATGCACTACTGCTGTTAAACTCAGAGGAACAAGAGGTTTAGTTATGCCATTCTTTGACCTTGTTACCATAGGATGAATATTGGTGGCAGTTCTCACTACAGGTGGACTAACTGGAGAATCAGGGAAAGTAGGGGAATTTTGAGGGACAGGAGATGAAATATGAGTAGAAGATGGAGTATCTGAGTGAATAATGTTAGGAATTTGTATGGAACTAGCAACAGGAGATGAAGTATGAGCAGAAGAGGAATTATCTGAGTGAACAACTTCAGGAATTTGAATGGGACCAGCAAAAGATTGAGAAGGAATAAATGCAGAATCAAAACTAGGTGTAGAAAAATCAGAAATAGATGCAGAATTATCTGTAACAAGAGGATGTAATGGTATAGCAACAGATGGAGGGAATGACACAGAAACAGGAATATCAGTAAAGGAAGTCAAGGGAACACAAAATTCAGTAGATGCAAAGGTATGAGAGTCAGAGGAAGAAGACTGAGATACAAGAGTAGAGTAAGGAAATTCATGCTCAATAAACTTGACATGTCTTGAAATATAAACTTTGCTATCAATGGGATCATAACATTTATACCCCTTGGAATGATCACAATAACCTAGAAACACACACTGTTTAGATTTTGGAAGTAGTTTATGAGAGGTATAGGGCTTCAACCAAGGATAGCAACAACATCCAAATGGTTTTAGACTCATATAGTCAGGATGCTTATTGAACAAAAGCACATAGGGAATTTGAAAATTGAGAGTTGAATGAGGCATCCTGTTTGCTAGAAAAACAGCAGTGGTAAGAGCTTCAAGCCAGAAAACAGTAGGTAACTGAGCTTGAAGAAGAAGGGTAATGGTAGTTTCTATGAGATGTCGGTGTTTTCGTTCAACTACCCCATTTTGTTCAGGAGTATGAGGACAACTAGTTTGATGAATAACACCACTAGTTAGGAACAAATGAAGAAGAAAGTGATTAATAAACTCTCCTCCATTATCACTTCTGACAGTTTGTATGGATTTGTGAAAATGAGTTTGAACATAGGCTTTAAACTCAGAGATTTTGTGTTTTACTTCTGACTTATAATGCAATGGAAACAATCAACAAAACCTAGAAAAGTCATCAATAGCCAAAAGATAGTATTTATACCGTTTATTAGAAGAAATAGGGGATGGTCCCCAAACATCCAAATGAACAAGCTGAAAAGGCTCAGTGGAATGAGTTTCAGAACTAGAGAAAGGAAGCTTATGGCTCTTGGCCATATTACAGCAAACACAATCCACAATATGAGAATGTTTGACAGGTAAATTGTATTGCTTTATTAGAGAAGAAAACATACTACTGCTAGGGTGTCCCAGCTTTTGATGCCAAAGTCTGGATGTTGAAGGGGTTGAATCACTTACAAGAGCAGATGAATGATTCACCTCAAAAGAAGGCTTTCTAGAGCAACTCAGGATGGGATACAGACCCCTGTGACAAGGGCCTTGATACAGAATTTTCAGGGAATTCTTGTCCTGAATGACAAGACCAAAAGAGTAAAAAATGAGTAGACAGTTATTGTCTTGAGCAAATTTATGAACAGAGATAAGATTATGTGAAATCTGAGGTGTATGAAGAACATGAGAAAGCTGAAAATTGGTAAAAGGAGTAGGTAACACACCTGATCCAGTATGAGTAACCTGAAGTGAAGAACCATTACCAACCATTACTCCTCCTTCTGAAACATGAGTTGGCTGTGGATGTGAAATATTTTGAAGATTATTGGTAACATGATTGGTTGCTCCACTGTCAAAGAACCAGGGTTGTGGAGTGCTGGGATATGTCATATTCACTTGAGGATTCTGTGATTGCAAACAGACTACAGAAGAAGGAACACTCCCATTCATTCCAAGTTGTCCAGATGGCCCATACTGAGAGATAACAGGGGCAGAAAAGCCATATGAACCTAAGCCAGAAGAAGCACTCATATGATCACTACCAGAATATCCTGCAAAATGAACTTGTGGTGGTTGTGATGAGGATGGATGTTGACCAGGTGAGAAAACCCCAAATTGTCTTGGAAATGATTGAGACACCTGCACTCCCATATTTGGGGGATATTGTGGACCTTGTTGAGAGCTAGACATGCCACCATTTGATGGAAAAGATTGAGGCATAACATGCATAGCAGGCATGCCAGCATTTGGTGGACAATACTGAGGCATAACAGGCATAACATTCTGTGGAAATTGGTGAACTTGTTGAGGCATAACATTTGAAGAACCAACAGTAGGATAAGATGACCTATAATAGCAATATGCTGTAACATGATTCGATCTTCCACAAATACCACATGGATCTCTAGGATACCTTGTTCCTCTGTTACCTTTTCCTCTTGAAAAATTCTTAAAGTTCCCAGGAAACTGTTGAGTTTGGGGATAGAAATTATTGAAAGATGGCATAGGTTGACCATAGCCATAAGGTATGTAGCTACCAGATGAACCTTGTGAATTAACATTATTATTGACTGCTGTACCACCTTGTTGTGTAGATGGATTAGGGTTTGTTGTCACTAAGACAGTAGATTTGTCAAGTTCTGTACCAGATTCCTGAAGAAGTTGCATATCCTCACTGTTTAACAGGGCTATGACCTCATCAAAACTCAATTTAGTCCCTCTGGTGCTAAATGCACGTACTGCAGTCTTTAATCCATTAAACACCGGAGGTAAACCCCTCAAAGTATGAAAAACTAACTCATCATCATCAACAGGGCTTCCTGTTGCTGCTAGTTTTTGAGAAATCTCTTTGATTTTATCAATGTAAACTGCTATAGTAGAGGTCTTTGTGTGATTATAAAGCTGTGTACGAAGTTCTTGAACGTGAGAATCTGACAGAAAATTGTATCGATTAGATAATGAATCCCAAACCTGTTTTGCCTGTCGTAACCCTAATACATAGGGTAAAGTACTTTGGGAAAGAGATGCAGTCAGACAAGAGAGAAGTTGAGAATCAATGAGTTTCCACAACTTGAACGCCGGATTGTCGACTTCATTACCATTTGTATCCCTAATCTTGACTGAAGGAATAGGAATTGATCCATCAAGATATCCGAGAAAACCATTAGCATCCACAACATTCATCACCTGAATCCTCCATAAGAGATAATTGGATGCATCTAACTTGATATTCACGAGCGAATGGAAATTTGAAACCAGAAACGCCAACGATGAAGGTATTGTTACTTCCGCCATGATTATTCAACAAAGAAACGAAGAATTTGAAGAAAAACAATTCAGGACCTTCAGACGTAGGTCGTGATGCTCTGATACCATAAAGAAATTTATAGATCTTTACCAGTATATCAAGAACAAGAAGAGATGAACAAGAGTTGAAACCCTAACTTTCTTGAAGAGAAATATTCGATTCTTTCATTGCTGCTCAAACTGAAGAACACAGACTCTTATATACGAATACAACTGAAAATGCTCAACGAATTACCCCTGAAAATGAATGCTCATTAGACAGCTATTAACAGACTTAGACAGCCGTAAACCGACATTCAAAACTCAGATTAATACAATTACAAACTAAACCTTCAGAATTCTATTTTTACACAACAGCCCCTAATCAATGTCTAAAGTACTTAATGAGTATGCTTCACACTAGGAGCAAATTTGATGGACTTTTATAAAGCTATAAGCTGTTACAATATATGATCATCGACAATTTTATGCATAAAATAATCATCAATGCTGCCAATTTTCTAGGCTTCGTCAAGCTGGGGCACTACATGTGGATCCCCCTTCGAGCTCTGATCTCTGTTGCGGTAAATTTCGTTCTTTTCATCTTCTTGATTTCTTTCAATACATAACTTTTAATTCTTTCGTATGGTTGGTGATTTTTTTTTGGTTTAGTATACAATTTGGTGATTCATTACGTTGTCCATAATAATTACTACATTGAGATGATGAGTATTAGGTATATTGCATTGGTTACTTTCGATCTTAGTTGCACGAAGAGGGGTGTAGGAGCGGGGCCAAGAAGAAGATCCTAAAGTTATGAGCACCTAAAACATATGAAATATCTAATTAAAAATACCCAACCACGCTTAAAGGTTGTAGCTTTTTGTGAAAAAAAAAAAAAAGACTTTTCATTGGTGTATAGTAACCTAACAATAAGGATGCATGTGAACTTAATGAGTCTAGGTGAGCCATGTGATAGAAATTAGACTCTTTAGTGTGCTATATTATGTACATCAATCGAGCCGTTCGCAAACTACTCGAGGTTCAACTTGGTAACATTATTTAAAAAGTGCGTATATTTGGCGATAACATTTATTTTTCATCACAAATAAAAAAAAAGTAGTAATGTCATTCAATGACTATCTTCACTGACATGTCTTGTCATAAATATAACTTTTTATTGACAATTTTAATCTTGTCACAAAATACAATGTTTTGAGGACAAGTTTACTAGTCACTGAACATATCATTTTAATGGCAAGTTTTGAGCAGCCACAAGGATTTTTGTCACAAAAACCCATTTTTCTTGCAGTGGAATTACTAGTAGTCTTATGTTGGTGGATAGTACAAGAGGTACTAGTAGTCATACGTGATATGTTGGTTGATAGTACAAGGGGTGTAAGGTCGTGTTTGCTTTGGGTTTTGGGTTTTGGTAATGATTGGAAGGGAGAAATAGGGATAATAATTAAAAATAGAGGTTAATGATTAGAGAGAGAGAGAGAGAGAGAGAGAGAGATAGAAAATGAGAATGATATTTGAAAATAGGGATAATGATTAAATAATAATTGAGAAAATCGGGTCTTGAAACTCAAAATGAATAGGATCTAAGGTTGTGTTTGGTTTGGGTTTTATTTGAAAATAGGGATAATGATTAAATAATAATTGAGAAAATCGGGTCTTGAAACTCAAAATGAATAGGATCTAAGGTTGTGTTTGGTTTGGGTTTTGAGTTTTGGTTTTTGTAATGATTAGAGGGAGAAATAGGGATAATAATTAAAAAATAGGTATTAATGATTGGAGAGAGATAGAGAGAAATATAAAAATTATGTTTAAAAATAGGGGTAATAATTAAATAATAATTGAGAAAACCGGTTTTTGAAAACCAAAATGAACAAGGCCTAGTGTTTACAATAGTTTAGGGGTGTCTATGAAACTGGCTAAAAGTACAAAGAGTATAAGTGAAAATTCTCCTTGTACAAGATGGTTATGAGATAGAGTACCCTCTAGGTCAGATGAAAAGACCACTTCATACGAAATCATCTTTGGAATATGCTAAGTAATGAGTTTTGACTTTGGATAATTGATTTTACTGTGACAATTGTTTTTCGGGGTCAAAATCTTACCTTTTAAATGTGATTTTGAGCAGGTTGTGGCTTCTATTAGAGCATCCTTATCAGGAGCACCAAAATTTACACCAAATTTAACTTCAAAAACACCTTTTACAATTTAGCAAGCTACTTTTACAAAAGTTCACGGAATCAGGCTATCTATTCTAACTTTACTGTATTAAACTATTCTTTTTTTCTACTCCTACTCCCCAAAAGTAATATTAAAAAATGAACAGTGCGTGAATAGTGCATGAACAGTGAGTGAATAGTGCCCTGGTGAGTGAATAGTGCCGCACCAAATTTGGTGCGGTATTGTAGCAAAGTTAGAAGCTTAACCAATTTGATCAACCATTTGGTGAACCTGATTTGGCTTATTTTGGGGGTTTGACTCTCTACTTTAACTTTTGAGTTCAAGTAGAGAGCCACATAAAAATTCTTTTACCAGTATTTTGGTAAGTTATGGGGTAATGCATACAAAAATGCTAGAGTCACACACTTTCAACCACACACCCTCTCACATGTGGTGGGACCCACAGTGGGCCCCACCACATGTGAGAGTGTGTGTGGTTGAAAGTGTGTGGCTCTATCACTATGAGACCATACTACCCCATAGCTTACCGAAATACCTGACAGAATTAAATGGATGTATTGGTTCAATTCCTGACAGACCATATTGTGCTTTGGCAAATGCATTAAAATTGAGATTTTATTCAGTGATGATAACGCGGATGTACAATAAGAACCTTTTCGATCTGCTTTTAAGAATAGTAACAATTGGTCAAGGGTAGTTATTCTTTTTATTTTTCTCAGGTTGTAGACTCATATTTAAATTGCAACTTACTCGACATTCTTTTGTTCTCGGTCTGAGTGCCTTGATAGATGCAATTTTCTTTTAAGATTTTTGGAATAGGGAATCTAAGTGAATAAGACAAGTATAGGGTTAGCCTAATTAAATCCACTTTTGTTAAAAATAGTAAAAGTAGTTTATAGCAAGCAATTCAAACTTAGATTTTCCAATGCTAACAAAGACATAAAATGCTGGTTGGTAATGTGTCAAGTTATATTCGCCATGTTCGGTTAACAGTTTTGGGCCTGTTTTGGTCCTGTTTTGGTTTTGCTTACATCATCATTTCCCTCATTTCTCTCTCTCTCTCTCTCTCTCTCCACTTATTACACCTACTTGCATCATCAAAACTAAACAAATCAAAACTAAACTTGTTAACCGAACATGTTAACCGAACATGGCCATTGTGTTTTGTTAGGCCCATAAATAAAAAGTTCTAGTAAAGGCCCAAGGTTCAAAGTGTATGTATATAAATGCTTACAAGGACCATCTAGATAAGGGCCCATTTCCCCTGTTTGAGCGTGTTCTCCCGAAGTGCTATGGCAATTGATTTCCGCTTGATGAGTTTTCAATTTCTCCGCTGATTAAGCAAAGGTCAAGGCTAACTTTTAAAACCAACAATTAAAACATGACAAATTTGTCATAAGCTAACAAATGCGTAATTTTTCGTCTTCAGTCAATTTTTTAAACATTTTAACTAACTTTTTTACGTTTTTGAATAGAGTTACTACTTCCAAAAACTAAAAAATAGATAAAAAAAAATTTGATAAACGATCATGAAAGACAAAAAAAAACATGGATGACGAAACAACAAAAACTTTCAAAGACAACTAAACGTAATTACAACAAACCAAAGCAAGCCAATGGTGTAATGATCAGCTAGAAAGTTCACGTAAACAATAGGGGACAATGGTCCTTCAATGGGGATCCCCACCAGTCAAAATTGCCATTGGGGAGACCAGCTCCTTATGTACCTTGATGCCAAAATTAGAAGGAATAGTCCAGCAATCACCAAAGGAAATCCGTTTGGTTCCGCAAGGATGATCGGGATGTTGACTGCACCAAGGAATTCCCACCGGCGTGAAAGGATAGACAACAAGATCTCTACAACTGTAGAAACGACGAAAACAACTAGTACAACGTACGTGCTGTAGTGTCTCTCACTTAAAAAATGCCTCGTACCTATGACTGTCCACATATTCGACGTATTGTACAACAAATCCAGCGAAGAGCAAGAACTATTACTTTCCGTGGGTGGAACCTATTGGGCACAATTGTTTGCGGTTTTGTTTGAGTGGTATCAGGCCTCGTAAAAGGATATCGTACAACTAATGACCGATGTTGCAAGCCTGCAATCTGCTCCAAATCACATTAAAATAGTCATAGTATTGGGAAAATGAAAGTAACTAATATAAATGTCTATTCGATAGCAAGTAGGGTAGTAGCCAAATGGGAAGGCACATTTAACCCCATGCATTAGATCAAGGTTCAAGTCTCACTAACCACTAACATTTACTAACAACCTTTCTGGCATATACTCAAAAAAAAAAAAAAAAAAAAATCTACTCGATTATGTGCAGGCATGGTTGTGAATAAAGAAGTTTTAGAACTTCATTCTCATTGATTTAGTAGAAGAGAATACCTCTGCATACACTAATACAATTGCACTACTATAACTCAACGACCAAATAAATGAATAGAGATTACCAATCATAACAACACTAACCAACTTCTGATTACTGCCCTAGTTATACTAACATTTTGTTACTGGTATATGGTACGTATGGTTTTTTTGGATACCATACGAATTTACCTCTAGAAGCATTAGAGCAAGAGCAACAGCTTGGGGAAAATTTTAGCCAAAAAAATGCTAGTGAACAGTTCACATTTAACTCACATCTTTTTCAACATTTCAACAATACTATCTATTCTTCTCTTTTTTCAGAGAGAGAGAGAGAAGGGGTGGAAGGAGAAGAGCCGTGAGACTTCGAAGAAAAAAAATGATAAATAATGGATGGCTCTTGAACAGTTGTTCGGGAGTTAGAGCAAGTGCAACAGCTCTTCTCTAAAAATGCTAGTGAACAGTGCATAATTTTGATTTTACCTAGCCACGTCTCTATCAATACTCCAACAATACCATCCATTTTACCCAAACTCTATTAAAATATATTTCTTTCTACCCTTTTTCTTCTTCATTTCCAGATTCCCAAGCGCGAGAGAGTGAGACAGAGAAAGAGGGACGGGTGAGAGAGAAAATGATAAAGTATTAATTGCTTGTCAACGGTACTTCGCTACTAGTGCTGAAGCACTGTAGCTGAATGTATTGTACCGACGCACTTGCCGAATCTGCTGCAGGTCATTTTTTGACTTGAACTTTTGTACTTTACCTAGTTCTATGCAACTGGAGTAGCTGTTGTAGTTGCTCTTATAGACGAGTACTGTTCACAAATGGATTTTGCCTAATGGTTTGTTGAGGCTGTTGCACCTTATTTTCTTGGTTTTGGCCCTTTTGGGTTGGGTAAAATACCCAATATGCTCTTTTACCGAAGCTCTTGGTGTCGCTGTTATAGCTTGATGATGTAAATTTCCGTAGTTATAACTAACATTCAGACACTACCTAGCTGGCTAGCTATAGTAATTTTCTAGAAAATGTTAACAAGCACCATAGCCAAGGGAAAATTATGCAGTAGTACACCAAGTATATTGTGAACAAGGGGGTTTGCCTCCAGTTGGTATATGGGCAGCACAATGGATATGCTCCTTGGTTAGTAGTGGGTATTGTATGATGGAGTTCTTGTGGCTGGTGGCAAGTAAATGGAGTAACTAACGTCTATTCTATCATTGAAAGGGAGCACCGCATATGGGGTCTAGAGACGCTATACACAAAAGTGAAGTACGATCACACTTTTAATTATTGAAAATGCCCGTGATTACAATTTCTTATTGTTAGAACATTAGTAAATTTGTTGCGAAGATAAGGCCAAACAATTTTATAAACCCCAAATCCGACATTTCAGGGCAGTTCCAAATGCAGCTGCCCCAAAATTCTAGCTTTCAATGGAGAAGGATAACAACGCAAAATTCCCCTCCCTTACCCTGAAGCCATCCTAAAGTTGTAGAGAGAACATAGAGAGAAATACGTACATGTTGATATCCATAGAGATGACTAGCAAAAGAGAGGACAAGACCATGGACAGCCAGGAAACTGTTCACTTTGCAAGTTAAATTAGTTGTAAAAGAGGTTAAATTCCTTAGAGACCCCCTCATCTTTACTCATTTTTCACGGAGACCCCCAAACCTTCAAAAGCGCCCATACTCACCCCCTCATATATGCGAAATGCACAACACCCCTTACTCCATTAACGGAATGACGACAAATGATTATAATACCCCTTAAAAAAACACCCCCACTCACCCCCTCATCTATGAAAATCATCCACAGTCACCCCCTCTCTCTTTCTTTTATTTTTTTTAGTGTGTTTGTTTACAAAAATCAGAGTGTTCATGTTTTGTTTTCAAATTTGATTTTTTTTCTCTAAATATCTACATTTGTTTCATTTAAACACACAAACCCCCCCCCCCCCCCCCCCCCCAAAAAAAAAAAAAAAAAAGATGTGTTTTTTTTTCAAATTTTAATTTTTTTTCCCTCTAAATATGTATTTTTATTTACAAACACAAAAAAAACACAAAGATAGTTGTATATCTTTCTTTTTTTTTTTTTTTTCAAAACAAAACAAATACTCCTAAAAATGAAACAAATAAATCTAATATTTTTTTAAAAAAAATGAAACAAATAAACACATTTAGAACAGTAATACATTTAAAACACATTTTTGAAAATGAAATTTACTACCTAATCCCCAAAACCCTCTTCTAAACACTCTCTCTTCCTCAGACAATCTCTATAACAGGAAATAAACTCCTAATCTGGCATTCAAATTACAACTAATAAGCTGCTCATTTTCAAATCACAAAGCAAACCCACCATTTCCTTTAAACGCCTAAGCTTTTCCCACCATTACTAGCAGCATAAACGAAGTCCTTATGATATACATGTATCTATACACGCATGTACACATACGGACATATATCTCTGCTAGGGCATTTTCATCCAATTGGTAACATTTAACCTCAAAACTTAACGGTAATGTAACAGAAGGGGTCTGTATAGCTAACGGTGAAAGATGAGAGGGTGAGTTTGGACGCTTTTAAAGGTTAGGGGGTCTGAGTGGAAAATGAGTAAAGATGAGGGGGTCTCTAAGGAATTTAACCTATAAAAGACAAAAATCTTATGCATCTTGTAAGATTTGGTCTTTTTCCTTTTGGTTCTTGGCTGGGCAAGTGGTCTTCAACAAGGACTATGTTCATGTGTTTTGAACATTATGCTTTAGCAGTTAATTTTTTCCCAGCTTCACTGTGAATTCATATGTTTTGGATCAAAGATCAATGCAGTGCCTTACGTGACACAGACCATAGCTTCTCTTGAGCATGTAGCATTGGTGTTTTCGTTTCCCATCCCAAAAGTATAATCATCTCTGAACAAAAACTTGAACACACATTATGGGTTCCAGTAATTCTGGTCGAAGCTGGTGACAAGTTCAGAAGTTTGATTGTAAACTTGATTCTGGGTTGTTTGTGGTAAAAAAAATAAAAAAGAAAACAGAGACACGATTGTTGCCTAAAATTTAATAGGGTAAAGAACGTACAAGCACAACTTCGGTTTATGGAAACTCTCCAACATCTCTAACAAGGAGATAAGTAGATCAGTGTTATTTCAGAAAGCTATAAGAAGGTCAGCATAGAATGTTCTAACTTTTATGAATGTTTTGAGCCATATTAATAAGAATAAGCTCTAATGCTAAATTTCCAAATTAAACAAGTTGTGCCCAGCAAACTGAAACCAACGACAACAAGTAATCCTTAAGCTAGGCAGAGTCTATAAAATCAACATAAAAAAATTAACGCATTGAAGTTATTATCAAATAAGTAGCATTAGAAACTTACCACAACACTGTACATGACTTTGGGGGCTATCTTCATATAGTGGCCTAGCTTGGGAAGCCCATTAATTGGACTGCATTGGTAGCACTTTTGTAAGCATAATTCCTGTACACCATATACTCAAATGGCTTATTGGGAAATAGATACCCCCGATCAGCCCGAAAGCTACATCAGTTCGGATCATGTACAGTGGAAAGGTAGAATGCAAGTGATCAACAATAAATTGGTAAGAGGCTTAGAGCTTTCTCACATATTAGCAAAAAGAATTGACAAAGTGCAAACGAAGAACTCACTTGGCCGGTTGTCGCTATAAATATAGCGAGCGGGACAACAACTACAAATGCAGATACCAAAGCTGCCAATACTGTAGGAAAGGTGAAACTTATATGAGGTCCGAAACCTGTCAATGTGCAGATGATCGCAAACAAAAATGCCAATCCAGAAGAAGCGAGGATCCAAGTTCTTGGAATTTTTGTTGTATCTTCCATCAATCTTTTATAATATCTTCGTCTACTTTTCCCTGGAATGCCAAATGTCAATAAAATTATCCAACGAAGCGCTACACAAAAAAAGGAAAAATTGGAAGTATTGGAGTAAATTTCCATTTCAGCACAATGTGGACTACGCTAATGAAGACCGATGCTCTCTTAATTTTGATTTCACCACTTTTCTCGTTCCATTTTCTCAAAATTTAGTAAAATAACTTACTCTCTCTGTCTCTCACTATTTCAGATCAATATGGGAATCTATTAATTAAGACGAGCGCAATGAAATGATGGAATAGTACCTGCCTCTCCAAAGGATTTGGTTCTTCCTAGTTGCTGCAGTAGCCTTTCTTTTAGCATCCATTAGTTGTGGCATGGGTTTGGGGCCAAACATCAGCTTTCCTTTACCTCTGCCATTTGCGGCTTGGGCAGTAGCCATGTTGATTGAGTATATGATTTTGTATGACCATATGTATCAATCGGCTGTCGTATCTCCTTTCTCAGTGCGCTCAAATTTTTTTTGATCAATAAAAGACAGAAAAGGAACATAAGTGCGCTCAAGTTGGGACATTATATGAAGATTAATCCCAAGAATACATTCATTGTGTTGGTCAGTCTCCAATACTTCTTTTTTCAGTAAACGAAAATCAATACTTTTGTTAAAAATGCATTTTAACAACAAAATTTTAGGAACTAGATAATTTTTTAAAAACGGTAGTAGAAGAGTCTAATAAACGGTAGTTCCTAAAATTTTGTTATTAAAATGCATTTTGAACAAAAGTATTGATTTTCGTTTACTGAAAAAAGAAGTATTGGAGACTTACCAACACAATGAATGTATTCCTGGGATTAATCTTCATGTAATGCCCCAACTTGAGCGCACTGAGAAAGGAGACACAACGGCCGATTGATACATATAGTCATAGAAAATCATATACTGAATAGGCTTACTGTCACATAAATATCCACCAACCAATCTACAAACTAAATTCATTGGCAACGCCTGAAATAAAAATTGCAGGCATCTCGTCAGAAATGGGACCAATTACTATAGTTATATATTACTAACTCCGTTCCAAAAAGACTATTCAATCCGTGAAAATGTATCATTCGGCAAAAAAATCTCAAACTTTTTGGCGCAAGTTATCAGATGTCAATAAGTTCTTTTACTTAACGAAACATTTTAAAGTTTTCTTTTTAAAATGCATTTTTTAAGTTCTCATTTTAGGAACTAGACAATTTTTTTTAAAACGGTAGTAAAAGAGTCTAATAAATAACCAATAACCAATAAACAACTTGGTTCTCACATCAATTCTTTGTATGTGAGAAAACCTAGTTGATTTAGCGCCAACACATAATCATTTTAAAAAATCACTAACTCAAGGAAGAACAAATGCCTAACCGCACATCCCATCATAATCAGGCCACAATCTAAATCCACTACCATGTCATGTATTGATCACCCTCAAATAACCTAACCAACCCTCCCCTTCCCTCCTATAGAGTTTGTTTTTCATGTGAGCTTTACTTTTGTCTATTGTAATGAAGTCAATTAAGAAGGAATATACCACATTAACTTGATAAAACCATCATCCTATACGTAGCCTTATAAGTATAAACAATATAGGAAAAAAAAAGTCTATATTTACCAAGCCCAGCAACAATGAGAAAATTGTTGGCTTATAAAACATGAGGTGGCTCAAAATTCAACATTTACGGATGAAAATTGACATAGTGGGCCATTTGCACCAACCTAAAAAGGCTTGATATGTACCCTAAACTGCCAGAGTAATATTAAGGTTAATGTTTGGTATGAACACCCGACTAGGCTATGAAAAAAAGTACATCAGGTACTTCTATAGTTCTATGGCACCAATCACCAAACAAATTACCAGTCCCGGAATAATGAGAGTTCAGTAGCCGTAGTATCAAGCCATTTTGAATAACACACTAGAAAACACAAGAGAATAGAAAACCAAAACAGGATAGGTATCAAATATACTGAGTGATCCGGATCAAGGGCGGATCTACCCACAGGCTACCGTGGGCTGTAGCCCAGGTGAGGTAGAGAAAAAGTGAAAAAAGAAAAAGAAAGTATATGTGAAATTTTAGTCCAATAAATTTTAGCCCACCTTGTTTTTGTCGTGTAGCCCAACTCATTCTAACCATTGGTTGAAACATAGCCCAAGGGAGCCTTGTTGTTCTCTAGCATAGCAGATCCAGTTTAGCAGATCGTGAAAGGAGATATAGAAGAAGTGTATAAAGATGTTTCTCACTCCCTCTCAACACCGCCAACGCCATAGCTATTTCTTCAAGAGTGTTTCTTCCCCAGATGAGAAACAATTTTGGGAAGAGGAAAATTTATATACAGACTACAGTATACTCCTATTTGACACATATACACCTCAAGTCTGCAACAAGTAACAACAGCCTTTTCAAAGGCTGCACTATTGTAGTATAACACACTCATATAAAATTTGGGAATATCCAAGTCTATTAGTAGTGGAATATATGTTTGTTTTTATTGAAATTATTTAACCTATGTTTTTTAAACCTTGTCTGTAAAAAAAAAAATCATACTTTGTAATTGAATATTTAATATATAAGTACTCCAAAAGGGTACCATGTCCAGTACGATATTCAGAGCCTTAGGTAGCCCGCAACCCAGGGCAGATTAGGTTCTTAGATCCGCCCTTGCGGATCTGTATCACTCAGTATATAAGCGTCTACAATTGTTCAATAAACCAAGACTCCAAACTTCTATGCTATCTTTATACCTCAAAATACCTAGTTTTATTCTTCTAAAACCTCTTTGTGAAAAAACAAGTTTGTTCATACTTAGAGGGTGTTTGGCCGACAATTTAACTCCTTTTCAACTTCTCTTTTTCTATTTTTGGATGTTTCGCAGATAGATTCCAAAACTCATTTCCTCAAAACTCATTTACCAAATTTCACAATTGAGGCCAGAAAGCAAAAGGAGCTCCCGCGGAGCTTTTCACTTCTACTTCTCATTCTAGTTTTTTCTTCAAATTTTACCCTCCCATTCTACCCATTGTTTACGTTACATTTTCTCTGGAGCATCGATCCCCTTTTCTTCCACCACAATAAACATCAGAGAGATAGAGAGAGAGGAGAAACCAAAAGACGATTCATGCGATCTACACACCGATTCTCATCACTACTCTGTTCATCTTAAACGGTAGTATAAAATCTGGAATTGAGAATCTGTGACCTTTACAATTCCTAAAATCCTAATCCATCCCAATACAGATAAATACAAATTGAGTACCTCATCAATATAGAAAAAGAAAAAAGATATTAACGAACAGATGATTCTTAACAGAGCCTTTGCAATTTAAAGTTACCAAACTTGAGATCGAATCGAAATGAAGCTGTATGTTTCATAATATGTCGAATCTATGGACAATCATGGGTACCAAGCATATTTTGAGTGGAAACTATGGCATATTTGTACTGGTGGTTGTCATCGTTTCGGTAGTTGCGGAGATCCTATTGTCTATCTTTCCACGCCGGTGGCAATTCCGTCGTGCCGTCAACATCCCGATTATCCTTGCAGCACCAAACAGATTTCTAGCTACGACTACCGCCAACTTTAACTCTTGGGTGATTGCTGGACTAGTGCTTCCTGTTTTGGCATCAAAGTCGCAAGGATAATCGGGATGTTGACGGCACGACGGAATTGCCACCGGCGTGGAAAGATAGACAATAGGATCTCCGCAACTACCGAAACGATGACAACCACCAGTACAAATATGCCATAGTTTCCACTCAAAATATGCTTGGTACCCATGATTGTCCATAGATTCGACAAATTATGAAACATATCCAGCCAAAAGCAAGAACTAGTAGGTGCTGTGGGTAGACCCTGTTGGGCACAATTGTCTCCAGTTTTATTCATATAGTACCAGGCTTCTTGAAATGATATCGTACAGCTAATGACCGATGCTGCAATCTGCTCAAAATCACATTAAAATAGTTACTATAATGTGACAACGAAATAGTAGTACCATAGTTAGCGGTTCTTAAAAAAAAAAAAGAATAGTACTCCAGTACCGTAGTCATAGTGTATTGGGAAAATGAAAGTAATCTATTCAATTATGTGTAGGCATGGTTGTGAATAAAGAAGTTTTTAGAACTTGATTCACATTGATTGAGTAGAAGAAAATACCTTGCATACACTAATACAATTGCACTACTATAACTAAACTACCAAATAAATATATAAATAAATCGAGATTACAAAACATAATAACTCTAACCAAGCTTTGGATTACTGTACTAGTTATATGACAATTTAGTTGTCAATAGAGCAGGAGCAACAGCTGGGAAAAATTTTAGCCAAAAAATACTAGTGAACAATTCACATTTAACTCACATATTTTTCAACACTCCAACAACACGATCTATTTTACCCATCTTCCATTAAATTATTAATTGTTTTCTTTTTTTCCCTTAAAAAGGAAGGGGTGAGGAGAGTTGTGAGAATTCCAAGAAAAAAAAATGATGTAGTAATGGATGGCTCAGTGGCTCTTGAACAGTTGTCCGGGTGAAATAGACAAGTACTGTTCACTACTGGATTTTGCCTAATGGTTTGTTCTGGCTATTGCACCTAATTTTCTTGGTTTTGGTTGGCTAAAATACCCAATATGCTCTTTTACCAAATCTCTTGGTGTTGCTCTTATAGCTTGATGATGTAAATTTCCGTAGTTATAAATAACAACATTCCGACACTACCAACAGTCATTTTCTAGATTATGTTAACAAGCACCATAGCCAAGGAAAATTATGCAATAGTACACCAATAGTATGTTGTGATTGATGAGTACTTCAACTATGACTAGTCTTGGTGCCAGGGTATAGGAAAGAACAAGGGAGTTGCCTTCAGTCGGTGAATGGGCGGCACAATGGATATGCTCCTTAGTAGTAGTGGGTGGCCGGTGGTGTATGACGGAGTTGTTGTGGCTGGTGGCTGGTGGAAAACAGCGAATGGAGTAACTAACGTCTATTCTATCATTAAAAGGGAGCACTGCCTGGAATAATGATAGTGACACAAACTTTGTGCCACAACCAACCACAACCCCACTCACATGGGGTGTGGAGCCCGCACGTGGGGCCCATGTGGGATCCACACCCCATGTGAGTGGGGTTGTGGTTGTTTGTGGCACAAAGTTTGTGTCACAATCATTTTTGCACTGCTTATGGTCTAGAGACTCTACACACAAAAGTGAAGCACGATCAGACTTTTAATTCTGGAAAATGCCCATGATTACAACTTCCTATTTTTTACAACATTTGTAAATTGGTTGCGAAGATAAAGCCAAACAATTTAATGAACTCCAAATCCAACATTTCAGGGCGGTTCCAAATGCAGCTGCCCCAAAATTCTTACTTTCAATGGAGAAGGATAACTATGCAAAATTCCCTTCCCTTACCTTGAAGCATCCTAAAGTTGTGCAAAGAGAACACACAGAGAAATACTCGTTGATATCCCTAGAGATGACGAGAAAAGGAGAGGACAAGAGCATGAAAATCCAGGAAATGGTTCACTTTGCAAGTTAAAGTAGTTATAAAAGACAAAAATCTTATGCATTTAGTAAGATTTGGTCTTTTTCCTTTTGGTTCTTAGCTGGGCAAGAACTGGTCTTCAACATGGACTATGTTCATGCATTTTGAATGCTATGCTTTAGCAGTAAATTTTTTCTCAGCTTCACCGGGAATTCACATGTTCTGGATCAATGCAGTGCCTTACGTGACACAGACCAAAGCTTCTCTTGAGCTTGTAGCATTGGTGTTTTTGTTTCCAATTCTAAAAGTATCATCATCTTTGAACTAAAACTTGTTACAGGTGCCAGTACTTCTGGTCAAAAGATTCTGGGTTGTAAGTGGTAAAAAAAGAAAAAAGAGAGACAAGATTGTTGCCTAAAATTTCATAGGGTAAAGAATGGAGAAGCACAACTTCAGTTAATGCAAAATATCCAACATCTCTCACAAGGAGATAGGTAGATCAGTGTCATTTCTGAAAGCTAAAGGAAGGTCAGCATAGAATGTTCTAAATTTTATGAATGTTTTGCGGCATATATATATATAGATTAGAGGTAGAATACTTCTACAACTTTTGTTTCTTTTTCTGTTTCTGTTTTTACTTTGTATCTTCCATTTCAAGGATGTAAAACTTTCATAATACTTGCTACTTTTCAGACTGTAAACGGTTCCAGCGCTGAATTTCCAAATTAAACAGGTTGTGCCCAACAAACTGAAACCAACAACAATAAGTAATCCTTAATCTATGCAGATTCTATAAAATCAACAACAATAAGCCTTAGGGTTGAACCTTTTATTCTTTCACAGTTGGGTCAAGTGTTTAACGGTTTGGTAGTTGAAGAGAGAAGTGTGTTCAATTGTCAATTAAAAAACGAAAGAAATAAAAATTGAATAGTTTAGAACAGGCATATATTTTACCACAAACATAAAAAGAAGATTGTGACTGACCTCTTACAATGGCATGACCATGGTCTTCATTTGCATTCAATTCCTCCTCTGTAACACGTTCATTCAACTCCTCTGTAGAAGTAGATGAGAATCTTTATGTAGGGTAGAAAAAGAGAGTAAGATACATATATTGAAATTGAATTTAAAATGTAAAGAAAAGTCAAGGCAAAAACATTAACAAATATATTTTTTGGGTGTGATTGACCTCCAACAATGGCAGTACTAGGGTCTTAATTAATGCCCTCATTCATTTCCTCATCTGTAGAAGAATATGAGATTCCTTATGTGGGGCAGAGAAATAGAGTAACGAGAAGTGGAGCAAGAGAATATAAATGACTTCCCTTTCAAAAAAAATTATGACTAAATTAATCAGAATACAATGGGGCTTTCATACATTTATAGGATTAATAGTAGATAACCTAAATGATGTCATCGACGAGAACATGAGTAGTGGCTTGATTTGGGATGTCTATTTAATTTTCTAAGAAGAAAAAAAAGAAAAAAGGTTTATGGCTATTGAGGATGGGGTATGAGACCCACAAATGAGTAGTAGGTCCCACATATTTCATGTCAGAGAGTTTTGTACAATTATTTGTACAAGTGTTAATGCTGTAGTAAACATGATTATAAAATGTAAGGGTATTTTTGGAAAGAAAAGTTGACAAGGGTTTTAGTCATTTAAAGGGAATAGGTGTTCGGCACACATTCTATGCGTGCACGTGTAAATAAGTGGGGAAGGAGCGGGGAAGTGGATAATTTTTTTGGTATGATCAGTGTGACTAGTTTTTAGGAAAAAAAAAAAATGGGAAAGGGGTGGTCGAGTATGAGTGATTTTACAATTTTATACAAATAATTAATTCATGATATAAAACGAGATGCTGTGGAAATCGGTTTGCATGTAACAATACCAGGGCATGACATGATCATAAAGTGATTGTGAGAAACGTGATGGCTACTCAGGGAGAAAAGGATATCACCAAAATTGTGACAGATGCGGCTTGGCAAAAAACAACTTGGAAAGGTGTTGTTGTTTGGTGTTGCTAGGACGGGTTAATTGCGGAAAGAAATTCAGGCGTGCAAAGAGTTTGGGCATGTTCGGCGTTCATGGCAGAAGCCTTGGTAGTGCTCAAGGCCTTGGAGTGGGCTAAGCAACGGAGTTTAGATCGTGTTGAAATAGCTACGGATTGTATTCTTGCTACTCAATACAAGGGGCATGACATGATACATTGTGGAAACCAATCTTAGTTGTCAAATTTTGTGAATCATTACGAAAGAAAGCAATATTCCCATGGTGGTTAAGATCTCCAATAAAGTGTAGAATCGTAGGATAGAGAAAGAGTAAGGAGAGAGAACTTAATTATATGACCTAATTAATTACTGTAAAATAAGGTTTTCATAGATTTATAGGATGGAAAAAATAACCAATAAGGACTTTGAATTTACTAGCTAGGGTCGGGGTGATCAGTTCCTCCTGTTCTTCAATTTCGTCTTGAGCATCTTCAAAATAAGGAGAAAACAAAAATGCGGGATCAAAAACTTATAATATGTACAGCTCTTTGCCTGGTAACCACCTAAAATTCGACAATATGTGACTTCGAATTTACTGAGAGTTCTGGTGGATGAAAAACTGTGAGACAGTGGACTTATGTTTAGAAGTTTTTTTGTGACTTTGAGATAAAAGTTAAAGTGGCATCCAAACACCTTTTGAGGTAGATCTAAGTAAGTTTAGATACTCCTAATTAATTAGCAAGGTCTTTAATTAAATGCAAGTGATGGCTAGCTCATGCGGTAGAGTTTTTGGATGCTCTTCAAAATAGATTAGGATGCTCTTTAGCATTACTAGACTCTCTCTCTCTAACCCCTTCCCCTTCCCCTTCCCATCTTCTACACCGATTCAGGGCTTCCGCCTGGGGGGGAGCGGCCCCTCCCCTCCTCCCCCGGGCTTTTCTTCTCCTTTCCTCCCTCCGGCTCCCTCTCTCTCCTTCTTGTTCCGCGTTCATCTCTCTCCAGTTTCTTCACTGCCCTCTCTCTGTTCTTTCGGCTTGGGCTTGCACTGATGGGTGCGGCTCTCCTACGCCTAACGGCTTGCCGATTCGTCCACACCTCGTTTCATTGCTAGATGTTCGTGGATTTCGGCCTAACGGCCTGTGGATCTGGTTTCTGAGATTGGGTTTTTGCGGTGGCTCTGGGGTTTTGGTGGTGCGACTTGGATCTAATGTGTTGGGGGCTGGAGGTGTGATGGTTTGGAGGTTGTTTTTCTGTTTTGTAGGGCTCTGGTGTTGCTGGCGGATGACGATGGTGTTTAATGGTGGAAGGCGTGGAGGCCAACAATGGAGGATGTTTGTGGTGCATATGATGATGATCGGCATTGGAGGGTTCTTTGGCGACTTGGAAAGGGGCGGTTGGTCCGTCCTTGGGGCAGCAACAAGGGCTTGTTCCCCAGGTTTCCGAAGGCGGTGGTGGCAACAATCGGTTTCTCTTCAAGTGGCCGGAGTGCAACGGTGGTGGCAGCAGGGGCGGTTGTGCTTGATGTGTGGCTGTTTAGGGTTCTCATTGGTTGGGGTTGGCCCATTATCTAGGCTTTTTAAGGCCTTGGGTGTTTTCGCATGAGTTATAATGTTTTATCTGGGTTTTTATGACCCATGAGGGTGTTGGGCTTGTAATTGGTGGGTATCCTTGATTGATTTCTCTTCAATCATGGATTGGGTTGACATTTGCTTTTATTCTTGTTTGTTGTTTCCTTGTCCTATTAGTCTTGTAACAATTTCAAAATTAATGAAATTTTTTGCCTTTCAAAAAAACAAAAAATAGATTAGGAACAAAGAATGACAAAAAAAAAAAAAAAAGTCCTTAATTAAACCATTGAAACAATGGACAAATTTCATTAAGATATGAAACAAAGATTATCTTAAAGAGGGCATGGTTGCGAAGGTTTCAAAGATCTTAAGAGTTATACTCCGTATCTATGTCCCAAATTCGTACTTAGGTTTGGGGCCTTTGGGCCCGAAGGTGTACCCAAGTTCTCTAAGGAGGGAGGACAAAGGGTAAGAGAACATAGGCCTATTTACCACATGCGCCCCCGCTATTTGCCCGGGACAAGGCCCATGGGTCGTGGGCCATGGTCTCAACATAAATCACCGAAAACACTCCAGCTACTGGATGAGTTGGGTCCAAGGTTCTGAATCTCGTACCAGCATAGGTATCTGTTTTTCTACTGGTATGGTACGGTACCGGGTGCCGTTTCGAATTTAGCGGTACTACCTATATACATATACTACATAAATCAAAAAATTTATCCATTATCATCCAATTCAGCATAAAATATATTGTCATTAGAAAATAAATATCATAAAATGGACTTTAAACTGACAAAAAATGTCATTATTATTCAACATAAACATGGTTCCTTAATGTGAAGGGAAAGAAAAAAGAAGTAGAAAAAAGGATAGAGTGTAGTGAATCCAATAGTGCAGTAATATCAAGAGGGATCAAATGCAATTATACTTAACCCACTTCTTGGGTCCATCCAACGGTGCATATCAGACAAAAAAACCAAAGGCACTTAGAGCATCTCCTAACCATCTCCAAATCTCCATTTTGGAGAACCAAATTTCCCTTTTAGCGAATCCATGCCCTCCAACCCATCTCTATTTGGGGTCTCCATTTTGGAGACCTAACTCCCATCCTCCATATTTGGAGAATCTCCCACCAATTGATGACCCATCTCCGTTTCTCTCTTTTTACTTAAAATCACCATTTTATCCTTGAATAATGATACATACACAAACTTTGTGCCACAACCAACCACATGCGGGCCCTACACCCCATGTGAGTGGGGTTGTGGTTGGTTGTGGCACAAAGTTTGTGTCACAATCATTTTTGTTTATCCTTTGAATGTATTGATGACAAATTATAATACCAACCATATCCTAATTTCTTTTTACTAAATTTTCTTGAATGACATAACTTTTACATTATACACTCAATTTTTATAAAATTTATATCATTGAAAAGATATTAATAGTATCTTTAAAATGAGCCTAATATTACATAGGTATAAATACACTTTGAAATGATATTAATTGTAAATTCAAACTATTTCAACTTTCATAATTTTTTTTGTTCATTTACACTTATCAATTGCTCACCCACCAGCCTCCTACCCACATGTTTAATGTCTTTTTTTTCATTTACTTTTACTACCCACCATGGTAGGTGTGGAGTAAAACCTTTTTTTTAGTGGACGCCAAATCAAGATTCATAAATAATAGAGCTATCCCACCCATGGCGGGTGGAGGCAGTGAAATTTAACGTAATAATCCAAATCATCAATCTGAAGATGGAGGGTGGCGGTGTGGAGTAAAACTTGAATTCAATGAATTGCATATATAGAGGTCTACCAGATTACACTTCGATTCTCTCGATTCTCCAGAAGTTCTTCCCTGGCCTCCCCTGGCCTTCTCTCCATAAAAGTCTTCTTCAACCATGGAAACTAGTACAACGTCTACTCAAGCTCAACGTCGTAAAGCTTTCACAATGGAAGAAGATAAAATCCTATGTAATGCATGGCTTGAAGTTTCACAAGATCCTGTAAAGGGTATCAATAAAAAAAAAGGACAGGCTGTGGGAACGCATTATTGTGATTTGCCATGCTCGTAGGCCTAGCCATTACCTTGAAAGGAGAACTCCAAAATCCCTCCAATGTCGCATGTCCAATATATCGAAAGCCATCAACAAATTTCAGGGATGCGTTTGATCAATCGAGCGCCTTAATCCGAGTGGCGCTTCTGAAGTTGATATTAAAAGGACCAAATACCACGTGTATTCTCCTTTCTCTCTGTTATATATATATATATATATATATATATGGGGTCGGTTCCGGGGACACATAAAAAAACACAAAAAGAGTCACTCCATCTTAGCCATTGGTTTCGATGGCTGAGATTAGAACTTAACAAAAACAAGTTCTCTCTCTCAAATCATGTCCACACGCTAAAATAATTCCAATCTTCTTCCCCAAACATCCCAGATCTGGTACTGGTAGAATGGTAGTGCCCCGATTCTAAGGCATATGGTTCGCGCAGCCAATAATCGCAGACCCATTGCGGGTTATCCCGACGTGTTGACTTTGAGTAGATCTGATTGGTCTTGTTCTTGTGAAAGCCACTTAATTGCATTCATAGTTAAATGATACATAAAACTTCCCTGGGATATTCTAACCGATCAAGTCGTCCTTCTAGAATCCATAAGTCCCTTCTTTGTTTAAATAAAAAGCACTAGTATTTAAAGCTTTTTAAAGTTGCAGATTGCTCTCGAAGTTGAAGACCAAAAATCAGCAGAAATTTCCTTTCGATATAGGTTTTATGTAGGTTTTTTTGGGTCATTTTGTTTCTTCAAAACAGGGGGCGGCAGACAGAGAGAGATGGTCTCCGGAGATGACTCGCCGGAGAGAGAACGTAAGATGGGAAGTGGAGAGAGAGAGAGAGAGATCAAGTGAGATGGGGAGTTGGGAGAGAGTGTGTACACTTTTAAGTTCTAATCTCAGCCATTGAAATTAAGGACTGAGATGGAGTGTCTCTTTTTGTGTTTTTTTATGTGTCTCCGGAACCGGCTATATATATATATATGGGACCGGTTCCCCTCACACTTAAAAAAACACATAAAAAAACACAAGATTTTGTTCCGGGCCCCACTGTGATGTTCTGAACCGTTGATCTTGTTTAAATGAGTAAAATAGGAGGTCTTGCAAAAATTCAGCTTAATCAGATATCGATAAGTGCTTGATCTAAATAGTTTTGCAAAAAATGTGACAGGAACTAGTGTTTTTAAAATCGTTTGGATCAAACACTTACCGATATCCGATTGAGCTGAAATTTTGCAGGACCTTTTAGTTTACTCATTTAAACAATATCAATGGTTCAGAATATCACAAGGGGGCCCGAAAGAGTGTTGTGTTTTTTATGTGTTTTTTTAAGTGTGAGGGGAACCGGCCCTTATATATATATATATATAGAGAGAGAGAGTTCACTTCTAATCCGGACTTTTAATTTCCGCACCTTATGATCCAAATTTTTTTTTGACGATCCGATCCGTCCAATGTGTTCAGAAGGTGTTTTCAAGGGTCCACGAGGAAAATCTTCAAAAAAAAATACCGGGAAGGGCTTGATCCAAGCAGTTTTCGCAAAAAATATATATTTACATTTTTTGCGAAAACTGCTTGGATCAAGCCCTTCCCGGTATTTTTTTTTGAAGATTTTCCTCGTGGACCCTTGAAAACACCTTCTGAACACATTGGACGGATCGGATTTTTCAAAAAAAATTTGCAACACAAAAAAACCCCATTTTTTCCTTAAATCCGGGAGTGTGGATAAGAAAATTTCTATATATATATATTATCTCAGAGTAGTTCACTTTTATATAGGGAGTGTATACACACAGATATACACACATAGATAGAGTTTAACGGAGCACAAATGTTTACACGACAGAGACTACGACTACGATCCGACAAGTAGAGAATGAGACTTTAGATTAATCTGTAACTAAAATACATCACATATACTCTCACACACACTAGAGCGGCTTACCAGCTTGGATCGGATTGCTCTGTTCCTCTGGTTCTTCAATTTGGTCTTGAGCATCTTCAAAATAAGGAGAAAACAAAAATGCGATCAGAAACTTATATTATATATGGATCTTCGCCTGGAAACCACCTAGAATTCGAAAATATGTGACTCTGAAACCGTCTAAAAGAAATGAGCCGCCCTCACTTTCCCCAAAAAAATTTTTTTTGTGTGTTTCTTGTTTCCCTTCTATTTGTTCGAGGGCCTGTTTGGCCGCCCAATTATTTCTTGATTCTATGATACTAGGATTTAAAAAAACAAACTTTCATAATAATCTGGAGAATGTCGTGTCAAAAAATTAGCTCTACGGAGCTTTGCACATTACTCTTTCATAAAATAAAAATTTATTTGGCTTATACCATCGAAAATACTTTCAGAAATTATACGGAGACGGATGCAGGATTCAAGCGTGTGTTAGGCCAAAACTGTAGCAAAAATTTATTGGGAAGGTGAACCCATTTTAAAATACAGAATTAGCCCTAATTTCTGCATTTTTAGGAATAATGTTTCAAGACATAACTACTCTGTTACCTTTCCAAGAACTCATACAAAGTGTGAAAATGCAGAAATGGTTTCTAGAGAGAAAGAGATACAGATATTTCCTAGAGAGAAAGAGAGAGTACTGTGGTGGGGATCGGTGGTAGCGAAGGAATCGGAGTGGGAGACGACGGGGTGCTGAGGAGAAGAAGAAGAATCCTCCATGGACTGAGGAGAATCCGCAGCAGTAATGCTAGTTATCACCTATTGAAGAGATACAGCTGTAAGAAAATTAAAAGAGATGGAGAGAGAGAGAGAGAGGTGTTCTGCCTTAAACGCGTCTTTGTGCAAGTCCTCTGCCATTGATCAGAAGTTTCTTACAGTTGTCCTCACGAGGACACTCACTAGATTAGCATATGTGAAGTTTCTTACAGTTAACGCAAAAACAAAGAAAAAAGGGTCGTGTTTGGTTTGGATTTGCGTTTTGGGTATTGGTTGTTATAATGATTTGAGGGAAATAGAGACAATAATTGAAAATATGGATTAATGATTACAGAGAGATAGAGAGAAAAATGAGAATAATATTAGAAAATAGGAGTAAACCGGGTCTTGAAAACCAAAACGAACAAGGCCGGGTCACATTCTCCCGTGCTAGTCTGCTCTCTCTCAAAAACAAAGAAAAAAGTTTCGATAGGGTATAGACGGCTTGTGGGCCCACCTAGGGATCTCGCACAAATGATCTGAACAGTTCAAAAATTTTATAATATTTTTTTGAATAGCCCCACAAGAAATTAGCTCAAAAGGATACCGGCAACTAGTTGATCCAATATACCCATTTTTCATTAAGAATATAGGTCAAAGATTTTAAAATATTTTCTCGATTGGCCCCTAAAAAATCAGCTCAAAAAGTAGTTGATCCGATGTTCTCATTAAGCCCCTGTATTCTGAATGAAAAATAGGTACATCGGATAAACTAGTTGCAGGTATTCTTTTTCAGTTGATTACTCGCTAGGGCATTCGAAAGAATATTCTAGAATTTTTGAACGGTTTGGATCATTTGTACGGGACACCTAAGTGGGTCCCGCAAGTCGTTTGTACCCCATCGGTACCTAAACAGCCGGTTCCCTTAGGATTTTCAGTTTTCCCTCATCTTCCAAAATTAATATCTTAAATTCTTTGTGGCACCGGCACACCAACATAAAAAAAATAAAAAGAGGAGTAGTACAATACATGAAAACCTTCTCCGAAACGGTCCAGGAAAATGAAATCAATGGCTCGGATTCACAAACACAAGAATCTTGGCCATGATTTCCTTTTCTAAGACCGTTTTGGGAAAAGTTTTCATGTATTTTTACATTTTCCAAGCAAAAAAAGTTGAAGACTAATCAATACTAAAAATTTGTCATAAAAGTAGAACTAACCGGAATTCGCAGAAGTATATTTAAAAATTTTGTACTCGAAACTAAAACAGACATATTTTCTTTTAAGAAATATTTAAACAAATTTTTGAAAAATAAAATTTGAAATTAATGATTGAAAGACTAAACGAGAAATTTTCCCCAATGAAATTAATGATAGAAAATAGTTTTCTTAGGTATCAAGTAGACCTTACAAATTCAGCATGACCTTAGGTGGTCCCTCGCAAGTTACGTAATATCAATTCTCGCAATAACCTCGAGATTCGTTTTAGCCCTAGGTTGACAAAGTGGTCATGACTTTAGACTTAGGGATTTGCTTTTATCTAAAGTTTCAAGTTCAAATCACCTTGCTATTAACCTCTTGAGCCGTTGGAGGTTATGCTTAGTCGTTAGCTCCAGCGCCTCAGAATTAGTCGAGGTGTGCTCAAGCTGACTTGAATATCCGTTTATTAAAATAAAAAAATAAAAAGAAAAAGAACTCCAAAGTTTTGGGGCCATTGTACATAAAAATTAGGCAAAGCAAATACAATTCTTAGGTATCAAGTAGACCTTACAAGTTCAGCATGACCTTAGGTTAGGGATGGAATTTCTGACACGACATGAGCACATGATACGAACCCGATATGAATTAACGAGTTAGGGTCGGCTATTTTTGACCTGGAACATGAATGATACAACACAATAACACGAAAAACACTTTTGTTTCACATAAGTTCCATTTTAAAATCAGAGTTTTGAACTTTCTAGATAAATTTTGTTTCAGGAAGAGTTTCCCAAATGATAAAATCAATATTTGCTAAAATTAATAATTAATTTTAGCAAATGAGAAAGTCATTTGCAATGCTAAGCACCTCTTGCGGTAAACTCTTGTTTTCTTTTTGGGTCCTAAGGAGCCTCTTGCGGTAATACTCAAGATCTGTTTTTTAGTATACTTGAAGATCGCAAAAGTAAGAACTACAATTTTGGCCTAATAAGTCACATGATTTATTTTTCGTCTTTTTTTTTGTTTTTTATTTTTATTTTTTTCGTTTTTAAGATTTTCATCAACTTTATGTGTGCTATTGGTTTGTTTCAATGAGAGTAATTGAAAAAGTAAAAAATTATGATCAAAACTCAATTTTTTGTATAAAACCGAAAATAAGTTTAAACTCAATTTTTTCATCAAAGAACCAATAATATACAAAAATTTGACATAGAACTAACTAACGTCAAAAAATCAAATAAAAACGAAGAGGAAGAAGAATTGAAAGGTGCTCATTTCTGCAAACAAGCAGGTGCATGTTGTTATCATTTTCCTCTTTTGCTTGTCTTCACCGCAATGAGTCAAGAGTCAGGAAATTTGATGCTGAGTTGTACTTATCACATGGTCGTGAAAGTTGGCCATAAGGCTGCAGACTCTTATTTTTTGATATCTTTTAATTTTTGCTAAAACCTCTTTAAACCTGAAGCAACATTTAAACCATTACACATTCATAAACACTCAGTAGAAGAGAAGAAACCCCTACCTTTGCTAGACCTTCGATTTTGGCTCCGAGAAAACCTTAGGTCTCCAAATTATGAGTTCCACCAAACCCCAAGCTAGAACACGAAATTCCCGGGTTGAAATGTCGAGTTAAATAACTTGTTATGCCAAAATAGGAATAAAAATCATTTGTCATCCTGGATAAATTTAAGGTTATGCTAATTAACTAAATTATATCGACAACAACTAAAAATTTTCCTAATAATAGGGTGCCTCTTAAGTACAAGTAACAAAATTGATTGGCAAATTATTTTGTAAATTTATTTTTAAGCACTCGGATAGCATTTGCTGCGCGAACTTTATGTATCTATTTTGTCAAGGAAGAATAATGGCTTATAAAATCACATTGAAAAACATTAATGATTGGGGAATAGTTACAATACATCCATTAAAGGTGTGTACCGTATGCATCTATTGTGTGGTTCATATTGTGTCATCTCATTGGCAAGGTTGTAACATTTTTTCCGTGTTTCGTAACTTTTCAAAGGGTAAATTTCTGATATATCCCTTCGACTTTGCTTGAAAGTGCACTTTAGTCCTTATTTCAATTTGAACAATCTTAACCTTCGATTTTGGATTACGTTTCAATGTGAACCCTCTGTGAATCCCTGTTTATTTTTTGACGGAAAACAAGGGTGTGCACATCACGTGACCAAATGGGAAGGGTATATTTGGCCATTCCTCTTTCTTCGCTTCCTTACCCCATCTCCAAAGCAAATCATTATGTATACAGATTAACCAACTGACTTTGATCGGAGTGATTCCCGGTTTCTGACATTTCCGGCGGTTGATCCTTGTACAGACATATCTCCGTCGAGCCTTCTCGACTCTCTGATCACTCTGTTTTGTAAGTTCTGCAGACGTCAATCCGATTTTTTCGCAACTCATAGGAAAATCGCCCATGAAATGCTTCGTCAAATCAAAATTCATTCTCATTTTTTTCGAGGAAATCCAAGTTTGCGGCCCTAATTTTATCGGCTGGGCCTAATTTTATCTAAGTCTATCGTGCTCTGTTTCTCCAAACTCCACCTCGCCCTACAAAAATTCCTGTTCTTCGTCCAAGATTTTATGCTGGAAGGCGCTTGGCCAAGGGTCATGATGAAAACCAATTCTTCGCGACCCAGTTTCGGATTTCAATTCGAACAAGTTTCAGTTTCAACTCAAAGAATTGCAACTGTTCTCGATGTTCTTCTCTATTACCTTGGGATTAAAAAGCTGGAATAAGTATCCACCGGGCAGACTTACGTCAGATTTCGAATGAAAAATTACTTCAAGCTGGAGCCTACTCTGTCCCAAAACAGGGACACAAATAACAGAGTTGGTCCGCATTTCCACTCTCCGAAAGCTAATCCAACAATTCTGTGCGACAACGGGGTTTCTCTCTCTATACAAGCTTTGTTTGGTTTTAGTAAAGATGGAAGGAAATGGGAGGAAAAGAATGCAGTTGTGGCGATTTTGGAGGTTCTGAGTTTTTAGGTCGAATGGAGATAGGGTGAGGAAGGAAGGAAGTGAAATGGCCAAATATACCCCTCCCATCCAATCATGTGATAAGCACATGTTTATCTTCCGTCCAAAAAATAAACGGAAGTTAACGGGGGGGGGGGGGGGGGGGGGTTCACATTGAAACGTAATCCTAAATCGAAGGTTAAGATTGTTCAAATTGAAACAAGAAGGACTAAAGTGAACTTTCAGGCAAAGTCGAAGGGATATAACATAAATTTACCTCTTTTCAAATTGATAACATTTTTTATGATTCATAACATTTTGGTATATGTCTCGTAACTTTTATAAAAAAGTTATAACTTTTATAAGAGTGCGTATGATACACATCCAATTTAAGGGGTGTACCTTTCCATAATGATCTAGAAGTCATTTTTTCAACTTATTCCTCTCATGTTAGCTTTGAATCTTAAATTTATAGGAACAAAGATTTAATGAAAATCTAGTTATTGAAAAAAAATACTCTTCAATAACTGAAAGCAAGGACATTCAACATATTGACATTTAATGAACATGTAATGGAAGCATGCAGTGAGAGAAAATTGGGGTCCATAGGATTTTACAAACAAGTAAATGGACAAGAACAAGCAATTAATAATTAATCCTTGAATTAAAAAGTAAATCTTCCCTTAATCCTACATGAAAACAACAAACCGACATCAAACACAAATTCCTAGTCTATTTTAGGAACCATCTCTTCTTTTCTACCAATTCTCCAAAATCCAAATACCATGTAACCTACCAAGTACCAAGCCGCTAGGGTAACCTTAAAAATCCACCTGAGCTATAAGTAGTAGCCATGTCATCCTTGCTGCACATTGTAGATTGAGGCTGAAACACAGGTGGCAGCGGCGGCAACAAGGGGGAAGCAGGTGGCCTTTGCGGCTGCGACAGAGGAGGAGAAAGATGTGGCACCGGCAGGGGTGGAGAAACTAGTGGTAGTGGTGGCAAAGTGGGCGAAACAGGTGGCTGTGGCTGCTGCAAGAGAGCAAGAGGAGGAAGTGGTGGTGCCAGTTGAAGCGCTTTGGTATTCAGCGATTGATGATCATCTGGATTTGGATTTAGCAACTTTTGAGTATGAACTACAACATGCATATTTTTGTCATCCTGTTTGTTAACAGAAGGCTTCCTATTGTAGATCTTGCATAACACCCAATCGTCCAACTGCATGTAAAAATAAAAATAAAAACATTAAAAGGAACAGTTGTTGTTAGGATATTGGAAACATTTTTTAGTTTATTTTTTAAACGGCAAAAGAATAATTGTATTAATCTTTGAACTAATGAGTACAATATTGAAATATGGATTTTCAGAGACCAGGAAAATGCTAAAAGATGCCCACCTAGTCGATCGGGTGAAAGTGATGCCAACTTTACTCTAAAGCAACATGATAGTATGTATATATTCAGGATTTGAAACAATTCATTTAAGCACAATTTATGTAGATAGCTAACATACGAAAATGCTAAGTAGCCCGAAAATTATTCCGAAAGTAGAATCAACAATTCAGATAACTATCTAATTGAATCTGAACCACTAATTTCACTCTCGAGATAATTTTCAGAGTATATTGTATGTAGCATTGCTGAGCTAAAATATATAGGATGGACATTAATGTGTGTGTATGTACCTTCAAGTCACCGGAAGCCTTGTATTTGCATGAAGTACTGTTATGTTTCTCAAGGGTATACTCATGCATTATCCAATTAGTCTTCTTTGAGTTGGGTCTGTGCCCTTCATAGAAAACAAGTATTGACTTGTACCCAACTGTCTTGTTATCGCTATGAATAACAGGAGTGACAGCTCCGGTAGCCTTCCAGTATCCATTATTTGCTGCTCGATCTGGCCTGCTGCCTCCTGCGAACTTCTTAACCCTGGGAGTGAAAAAGAACCATTCTTGTTCTCTCTGTAGTTCATACATCTCTGAAAGTAGTTCAAATAATCAACGAGTCAGTTCTTCTCTGTTATGGTACACTACTTTTTATGTTAGGGGCATGCAGTACTACACTACACAAATCTTGTATACAAGCATCTACGCGCAGTAATTCATAAAATTTGAGTTGTGTACTATAAGTTCGAAATCACCACAAAACTGAACTCATACAAAAGATTGTATCATTAATTGTATGGGAAATGTGATTTCAACCTAATCCCAAGGGGTTTGGCCAAAGTGGCTACGAGAAAATAATAAGAGCCTGTCTTTCATGAGGTCCCATGTGTGAATTTCACAGAAATCAAACATTTCAAACCTTGAGACCACTTGAGGGATTGTCTGGTCCATTACCTTTAGTACTGCCCGGTGTATATTACACTTCCCTCCCTAAACCGAGATGAATCAAACTCTTTTCTTCTTTTTTTTTTATTTTATTTATTATGATAACCGAATGCCCTAGTCAGCTTACGTGTACCTCGCGCAACTAATTTCGGGGCACTGAAGTTAATGACCGGGCATATATAACCTCAAGTGGCCCCAATGTTTGAGATAGTTGGCCGTTGTGGGATTCGAACATTCGACCACTTGATCAAGCACTTATAACTTTTTCATGCCCACTTTGTCAACCTCTTGTTTTGACACAGATGAATCATGAAACAAATATTTCCCTTTTTTGTATGAATAGGTGAATCAAACAATTACTCCGGACATACATGACTGAGATATATCAAACCCTAATTTTGGTCTTCTAATAAAAAAAAACCCTAAATATGGTGTCTTTTTTTTAAAGGAAAAAGTGTTTGACTGAAATTTATATCAAATCTAGGAGAAACAAAGAAGAAATATCAATTAAAGCATTCAGATTGCCGCTAAGATAAAAATTAACGCATTAAGATTTTCGTGCAGCCATACAGTAGTGGGCCACGTAAATAAGTTATGTAAAGAATTTTAATTCAAAATTTTTTTTCTTGAAATTGCGGCGAAATCAATATCCTAATGTTAGGTTTGTGAACCCATTTAGTATTCGGGGTTCGACTTGACTATATGTAAAAAGATAATTATCAAAAGTGTTGTACGCAGCCTCTTGAACTGCATGCTCTTTTTTTGTTTGATATATATTGAAAATTGATAGAAGTCCTTAAATTACTAAACTATGTAGTTAGAGAATCACATAAAAATCTCTATATCTTTCTATTCGCATTCTGTTTTGCATATTGTGTGTGTTAAAATTTGATTGACCGTATATCAGCGGGCCACGTAGATTAGTCGCATATGTAAATACATATCGACGTCAATATGAAGTGATAGAAAACCAAAATATGAATTACATATCGACGTAAATATCGATAAACAAACTTGTTACGGTCAAATTTCATATGGACAAAATCAAATCATATTACAAGAACTTTATATATACCATGCAAAGTATAATCCCATTTAAAAGAATTAGGTTGCGAAAAAAAAGATTGTCGAACGAATGCTCAATGCTTCCAAGAAGAGAGAGTAATTACCAGAAAGTTGTTGAGGATTGTATTTATAAAGATTAACATCTCTGAAGCGGTTTCTTGGTAAATCCCGGTTCAAAACTTTGTTCCTCAAATAGTGCAAGACAAGCTCGGAATCCGTCGGGAGAAACCAGAACCCTGCCGGAAGATTAAGGGAGTTCTCATCCTTCTCCATTCTTGCAACGAGAGAGAGAGAGAGAGAGAGAGAGAGAGAGAGAGAGCAGTGTTCATGTTCATTACGTTGTTGAGGAATATATATAGAGGTAAAAAGACGGCTAGAGGAGGAGGAGAGAGAAAGAGAGAATCAACGAGAGGAGAAAAACTTGGGTACGTGTACGGGTATGGCCACGTAGTGTTTGACGACGCATCTTGACCGTCCAAAACTATTTGAATGTCTTAGATTGCAAAGAGAGAAAGATGAGAAAGAGGGGGAATAAATTTGAGTCATCTAAAACACTATTGGACGGCTAAGATGTGTTGTCGAGCACTACTTAACCATACCCCACACACACCCAAGTTTTTCTGCGAGGGAGGGTATTTTTGTAAGAATCCGTTTGGAAGTAAACTTGGGATCTCTTGATCCCAATTGGATTACTAGTTTAAGGTGTTAATGCTTAATAATTGATCCATATTATATTTTTCGTCTTTACTCCAAAACAAAATCACATTTTGTAATTTCTATGTTTTGTGGATTACTTAGCCTTGGCGAGAAGAATCTAAAAAGTACAAAAAAAAAATTATGATCAAAATCTTACAAAAATAGATTAAAAACAAAAATAATTAGACAGACTTGTTAACTAATTTTTGTTTTTATCCACAATAAATTTTTAGTGTTTATGAGAGGGTGTGATGGGTTTTGAATATATCTTCTCACGTCAATAAGAATCAGATTCTACCAACTGAATAAAAACAAAAAGGTAAAAAGGAAACAAATTAGTTGATTTTTTGATGGGTTTTGAATTGATAATTATATGGGTACAGATCCACACACACACAGAGAATGCACAGATTGAGCTCGGGGACCCACTTTTGGGTCCCACACGAACAATCCAAACCGTTAATTCATCTTAGAATGAAATTCCGAAGGGCCTCATGAAAAATCAGCTCAATCGGATGTCTTTAGGTGCTTGATCTAAGAGCCCCAAGTTTCAGTAAAAAAAATTTAACAGAAACGGGAGGCTCTTAGATCAAGCACCTAAAGATGTTCGATTGAGCTGATTTTTCACTGGGCCCTTTGGAATTTCATTCTAAGATGAATGAACGGTTCAGATTGTTCGTGTACTACACAATTACATTGACTACACAATCACACGAACCGCTGTGATTGATTTGGAGCAAATATTTGTTTCCGCCGACGGTAGAAATAATATTTTCTCTTTTTTTTATTGGCAGTATGTTGTACTTACAGTACAATATTGCAATTCATTTCAATCATATAAGCAATGCACCAGTAATATATAGGATCAAAGAATATATATTATGGGCTCTAGTTTTGCATGATGGAAACTACCTCTTATCTCGCACGGGAAGCACTTTGTCACATGTCTACCGTGAAGCCAATGCTTGTGCGGACTGCCTAGCACATCTGGGAGCAGAACAAGAACAAGATCTGGTGGTCTCTCTAACTCCTCCAGTGGAGATAAGAGAATTCATGATAAGAGATAATCTCAACCTCCGTCATATCCTGGACTAATCAATGGATCCTCCAGCAACATATACTATGTCTACTTTTACGTTGCTGCATATGCCTTTGAATATGTTTCTGTTATGTCTCTGTGCTTATTTACTATGGGCTCTAGTTTTTGTAATGAACTGCCTGCACTCCATGCTGCAGCCTAACTCCTTTGCTTAAGTTTTATTTATATTTCCGAAGTACCAAAAAAAAAAACAAAGAATATATATTACCCATACACACATTTATCGTCATTAAGTTCACCCTCTTTTAATGAGGGTGAACAAAGACAGACCAAAGCTTATTTTCTTTCTTTGTTTCTTTGCCATGCGTCAATTACGTTAGTTTTGCCTTAATAGAATGGCAACCATCATCTCCAAGTCTAAGAAATATTGGATTTAACGGTCCAATAAAGTCTATATGTTTCCGGACCCACTTTGATTATCAAAACCGTTCATTTTTTATGTTCATGGAGAACAATAATTATGCCAGTTTGATTATCGTTAGATATGATTTTGGAATATAATGATATTGAAAAAGATTCCAAGATTGTATTGCAACATTAATTGGAACCCATAACTCATTTAACTCAATCATATTGAATGATATCCCATCAACGTGATTTTATTTTTTGCGTGGTTGATATTCTTCACGAGCTCTTTGAACAATTTTGGTCATGGGAGTGAATCCAGAAAAAAGTTCACAAATTGGCTTGACTAGACGGTTTAGTTCATCCATCTGTCTATCTATCAATACCATATAGCAAATTAGCAATGTGTTTCGTCCCAAAAAAAAAACTTCAAACCCCCAATCCTAATTTCCTCGCATTTTTAATTTTTTTTTTTTTATCCTTTACAATTTCCATCTAGAACATTTTCTACAAATCATACCCGGATACCCCACACTTTCCCATCCCCCACGTCCTCACTTCCAATTTTTTTTTTTCCGTTGGTGGTTGCCTTTTGTGCGGAGAGAGTGGGGAAGGACCAGTGGGGAGTGGATTCATCGAACAGAGAAATAACCCATCTATTCCACTTGATATAGGCGCCCTCCCTTGACCATAATCAATTACTCACCGTTCACCAATGGGAATTTTTATTTATCAACTAGTTAGCGTTGTGCCCGGTACACACAAGACCGGAAAAAATACTTATGTGATTTTTATCAACTATTGTTTTTATCATGAACTAGCATTGTGCTCATGCAATACCCGATAGTCAGAAAAAATGCCAATGTAATTTTTCCGTGTACATTGAACAAGTATAACGCTAGTTTGTCAAATCGGAGAGGATAATACGTGTACATCACATGGTAGCATATCGGAATGCATAACGACAAACCAAACTCACTTTTTGGTTCTATTTTTATTTTTCTAATGTCTCTCATTGAGGCAACTCTTTTTTTTTTTGGTAATGCAAGGGGTCCCGGGTCAAGTTGCACGCACTTTAGGCTAATCCCTACAGCTCCTCCCACAGCCGTTTCACACTCTTACAAGTGAGGTTGAGGTGACTCCAAGAGTTACTGGCAAGGAAAATTAAAACTGAGACTTTAAATGGGAGCAAATCCCCAAGTCTTAAGCTAAGACCACTTTACCAAAGACAACTTGAAATAATCAAATATGTTAACCAAAATCTTTATAAAAAAAAAAAAAAAAAAAACTTCCCTAACAACAAGAATAATAAGTCACTTACAAAAAGGAGTTAATTTAAGCACAAACTCACTTACCCACCGAAACAAATGAGCGAAAATACACGTTTGAAATTGAGGGAATTTTAGCATTAAAACTAAGACCCACTTTACTACGTTGTTTTAATTAAACCAACTCCATTATGTATAGATGACATAAATAAGTAGTTGTTTATCCTTGGTTTTTCGATTTGTATTTTGTTCAGTGGCCCCTAATTTTTTTTTTTTTTTGCCATTCATTAATCCTAATCTACTCTATCCTAAGGGACTTGGGGAGGGGGATGGGTGCTTACGGGAATGGAACCCTGCCCATATGCATGAGAGTAGAGAGTATAAGGGAGGCATCAACTCCACTCCACTCCACTTGCGGTGGCCCCTAATTCTTGCCCAACTCGAAGTATAACTTTTGGGAATACGACTTTACACGTAGAAGACGACTTCATTAATTTCTTATAGTTGACCCCAAAAGGACTTAAACCACTTTCCTAGTGTTTTCGTCTTGGGTGTGTAGCCTGAGTCACTTGGCAATGACATGTAATTCTATTTAAATGAGCGAAATTGTTGGGCCCGGAGTGTCATAGATTTGGTTACACAATGTCGCTTTCTGCGACCGCTCTAAAAACAGACTTGCAGGTGCAATGTCGAATGTCATAAAATACTTAATTGAAGCCCTTCCTAACATCAATTGGTTTTAGAAGAGTTGGTAGAAAAGCAGTCTGACAAGTGGTACTAGAGGCAGAAGGTCATTTTCGAGTCGCGGGAGCGTCATCGTGAGGGAGGGATTGTTGGGCCCCGAGAACCCAATGGATTGGGTTTGTAAACTTTGTTTCACATTCTCACATGGAGTGCGGTGACCACAAAAATTACTGACAAGGGGAATCGAACTTGAGTTATACAAATTTAACGGATCGATCATAAACGCACATGGAGTAAGGTGACCGCAAAAATTGTTGACAAGGGAATTCGAATTTGAGCTTTACTAATTTAACGGTTCGATCATAAAACAAGTTGCCGGATGGACTGGCCAAGTTGTTATTGTAAAACTAGGACTGGCCAAGTTGTTATTGACCGGAGAGAGTCTCCCCCAAAATATCTGCGTTGGTCCAAGTCTTCTCTTCCCCTCTCTCTCTCTATATGTATCAGCATCTGCGTAGGTGAAATCAGGGTGTGATATAGCTAGCTAGATTTCTTCTTGTAAAACCCAGCAGAGGAAGAATCTGAATAGAGAGGAAGCAATGGGAGATTTGGAAAGAGAAGAGGCGGGGGTGGAAATAGTGAAGGCTCGTACGGACAAGAGAGAATACAGGAGGATTGTCCTGAGAAACTCGCTTGAAGTTCTGCTAATTAGCGATCCTGAAACCGATAAGGTACAGAACAAAAACAATTTTGCTCACCGCACTCTCTCAATCTAAATTTTCTCAGACTTGTGATCGATTCGTTTATTCACAAGCACATGCTTTGTTTACTTGATAGAATTCAATTTGAGAAAGGGATTGGATTGCCTCCCGCCCTTATTGTGTAACCAGACTGTGAAGATATTGGCTGTTCATTTAGACAATTAGAAATAAAAATCATAATGATAAATTGTTTGCCGGTAAAAGATCAATTATTGCTAAGATAGTATCAATGAATCCAAATATTAATTGTCGAAATGAACGATCGAGATTATGAGATGTCTGGTCCAATCAAAATCCAAAATCAGGACCCGATGATATTTCCCACTCTCTTTTTACTCTCAAACACTCCTTTTTTGGAGGGTTTATTCACTTGGAAGTACCAAATTGCCCTTCGTATTGAAAAAGTGTCTCATGAGAAAAGGGTAATTTGGTAATTTCAAGGTGCATAAAGACAAAAAAAAGAAAGTGTTTAGGTATTAGAGAGAGAGAGAGAGAGAGTGCGAAAATCATTTCTCTTGATAAAATTATACAAGCCGCTCAACTCAATAAGATAAAATTATTTCGCTGTGTTAATTTTAATGCACGAAAAGGAAAACTTTTAGCTACCCTCGAGAATTGGAGAAGTGGTAGCCGATCTTGATTACAACATTTTGTTGGCAGTTTTTTTTAAATTTTAATAGCCGAATGTCCGGACCATCTTACGTTGACAGTATTTACATTTTGCTAAACATTCTAAAATTTAGAAAGCGATTATAGACTAGCTATTTCCAATTTGGTTTTCTAGGAATAGTACTAAAGGAAATTAAGTGCCACTCAAACCTCTCCAATGACATCTTTGGGGCTTAAATTTCTGATTCTGAGTTTATTATTACAGTGTGCTGCTTCAATGGATGTCGGAGTTGGTTCCTTCAATGAACCTGACGGTCTTGAAGGTCTCGCACATTTCTTAGGTAAGAAATCGTTGGCTTAATTTGGTAGTACTTTCTATCTTTCGTATACTTTTAAACTACTTTTGGACGTGTTTTAGCTAAAATTTAGCCAAATTATTGATGGAGATACGAGCCGACTGGCCCTGAAATTCCTGGGACCCTAAGTGCAAAACTGATTTGGGGCCCTCCACATTTAGAAAAACACTACAATTACAAAAAGTACAAATCGTCCCAAACAAAAAAAAAAAACTTACAAGAATTTAAATATCGAAGTCGCAAAAATTGCTTAATATTGCAATAATTAATAAGTATCACTTTAATATCGCTCTTCTTTCATTTTTAAAGGCAAATAAATCAATCCACCTTGCATAGTTTAGTTTTGACCCAAAAGACAAAAGTACAAGTCAATTAAAAAAATTGCATACATTGAATCAGAATCGAAAGCGAAGCTATGGACGAAAGAAAGCTTAGGCCGAAATTGAAAATGATATGCTATAGCTACTTTTTCCAATATTACGTGTTGACCGTTAAAGGCTCTTAATGCTAACAATCTTTTCAGATTTTAATTTGATTTTAAATTTAGGGTTGGAAACTTTGGGCACAGAATATATGCAACAAAGAGAGAGAGAGAGAGAGAGAATAAGAATTGGATTTTCAGTTTTGACATTTGTTTTCTGTAGTTTTCAATTTTCTTTGCCCTATTAGGATGCTTCACTTTTGGGCTTATAAAAACAGTTGGGCCCTTAGTTTTTCAATGGGCCTACTTAATTCAAATTAGTCCGGGTCGTACTTAGTTTGTATTGGGTTTAAAAGACTAGTAATACACCATACTAACCCCATAGGAGGGGCCCTTATTTTGGGCCTATTTTTGCGGGGCCCTAAGCCACCACTTGGTGTGCTTATCCTTAGGGCAGGGCTGAGATTCAAGCACCTAACCCACAATAGAATACACACAATTAAAGAACAAAATAAGAAACAAAAAACAATCACAAGCAAGGAAAGACAGAGATTTTTACGTGAGTCTGACATAAGTTGATTGCTTAATCGTACTCCACAGGATACCGGAGTGTTTTACTATGATGAAACAATAAAAGAATTACAACTTGGAGTGCCCTAACTATAGCTTATCTAGTTACAAGAGAAAGCCCTACAAAAAATCCTAATTCTCACGTACCAGATGATCTAGACCAAATCTGATTCAGTCCAGACTGATTTGAAAATGATCTGAACCTAGAATACAGAACTTAAGGATTCTTGTATTCTCTTCGCGACGGTCCGGACCAAATTTTCAAAGTCCGGACTAAATTTGCTGAAAGCGAATATGGCTTCACTTCTTAACTATTATTTTTTTTCTTATTCCAATTTTTTTTTTCTCATTTGTTAGGTTCACGTTGATTTTTTCCCGATTATTAGTTTGCCTTGATAAGAGAAATTTAAAAAGTAAAAAATTATGATCAAAGTTTAAAAAAAGTTCATTAAAAACAAAAATAATTCAAAACAGATAGGCTTTTTAGATTATTTTTTCTTAAAAAAATTTGTTTGGTTCATCATATCAATCCCTATACTATACTAAAAAGAAAGAGTAGTACTAATGCCAAAATTATTTTTTATTGTGCCAAAACTCAAGTGCATGAAATGCTTGTACTCGTGTGTAAAGTACAAGCTTTTTATGCATTGGAGTTTTGGCACAATCAAAAACAGTTTTGGCATTTCACTGGTCTACTCGAAACTCTAAATCATAATTCTCGCTTGGCGCGTGTTTGGTAATTGGCATTACTTAAGCCATCACTTAGGGAAAATTTCACACAGACCCCTAAATTACCAAAATTACATGGAGACCCATGGCCTTAATAAATTATCACATGAACACCTATATTCTTTAAAGGGTCCGTTTTTTTTAAGGACATAGTAAATGGGTTTTTACTTCAATAAGGACATCAAAATTTTCTTTAATGCCAAAAAGACAAATCACTTACACCTTCTAAAAATGCTCCCACTAGCCAATGAAAGTGCCTCAACCCCCAAACCTAATCAAAGTGTCTAAACATAAACCCTAGGGTACCCTATGAAAGTACCTAAACCTAAACCCCAGGGTACCCTATGAAAGTGCCTAAAACCCTAGGGTACCCCTGTGAAGTGCCTAAAACCCTAGGGTACCCTGTGAAAGTGCCTAAACCACTAAAACTCTATAATGGGAAAGTGCACCCTAAACCTAAACTCTAGGGTACCCTATGAAAATGCCTAAAATACTAGGGTACCCTATGAAAATGCTTAAACAGCTAAAACCCTATAATGGAAAGTGCACCCTAAGTGTCTAAACCCAAAATGCCTAAACCCACTATACCCTACCCCAAAGAGCCTAAATTCCCTAAAATTGAACTCCAAAAAATGAACACACCCCCAAAATTGAAGAGAGAGAAATTAATTTTGTCTCACCCACCCATAACCCACGCGTGTGTGAGAGAGAGAGAGAGAGTGACGATGAAAAGGAGTGAGCCGGGACCACATGTCGCTTTCAGTCACAGCAAAGGGGGCCACATGTCGGGCATGAAAGAAAAGTTTTCGGTTTGAAAATTCAATGTTGTAGCTTTCGGTTTGAAAATTCAAAGTTTTTGGTTTGAAAAGTTTTCAGTCACAGTAATGTCGCTTTCAATGCTGTAACTTTCGGTTTGAAAATTCCTCCACATGGTGCGCGTGAGTGTAGGTTGCATTAAGGGTATTTTTGTCTAGTATTGTCCTTGAGCCCTCAAAAATTTCCTATCAATGTACTGGAAGCATTAAAATAAGTTAAACTGGACTAAACACTATTTAAAGCCCCAAATTTGTCATTTAGACCAATTTTCTATTCTTTGAAACCATGTAAGAGACTACTAGTAATTTGGACTTAAGCATTTTAGGCCATGTGGATCAAATCAAGGTACTATGCTAGTGGTCTATGTGGGGCATTATACCTACCATCACTCTACATTAAAAAGCAAACGGAATGGGTGATGTGGACGCCATATGGATGCATACGTGGCATGAATTAGGGTTTCTTTCTCTACCTTGAAAGGTCAATGTTATTTTGAAAATTTCTTTTTTCTTCCTCCTTCTCCCCGTCTCTCCTCCTTGAACAACCCCCGCTCTCCATCTCTTCCTCCTCCTCCAAACACCAGAACCATAATACACGCTAATTAGGGATCCACATGACATCCACGTCACCTATTCCGTTTGTCTTTTGATGGAGAGTGATGGTAGAAGTTTAATTGATAAGTTTTTAAAGAGTACTTGTGTTTATGTAATAATTGGTTAAGGTCAGGAGTCTCCATGTAGTACTGGCGAAAAGTTAGGTGTCTCCGTGCCACATTTGGTTCGGGCTTATTTTTTTATCATTTAAAAAAAAATTATTTTTGACTTGTATTTTTTTTCTATTCATCTTATTTCAAAATAAAAAATTATAAAAATATACTGGCGAAAGGTTAGGTGTCTCCTTGCCACATTTGGTTTGGGATTATTTCTATTTTCGTTTTAAAAAAATTTTAATTTTGACTTGTATATTTTCCTATTCATCTTATTTAAAAAAGTATAAAATCAAATCCTAAATAATTCACTGTGAACAAAAGTACGATAAATTCCTAATACATATAGATTTATCAATAGTTTATAGTAGATATTTTACATTTAAACCTTGTTTTAATTTTACCATCTTAATCGATACAAAAACTACAAACTAAAAGAAATTTTCCTATCCCTAAAACAAAAATAAGCCGATATTTTCTTGATCCACAAAATAAGCCGTAATTCGAAATCCGGAAATTTTCGTATGAAAATTTGAAACACGACAAACGGCCCAGTCTCCTCTCTCACGACCGACCACCCCATTTCTAGCCGTCGCCGGAAACGTTAACGAACGCCGGCCCATTCCACGTCCCCTGTCTCCGCTCGTCGCCGGAAAACTGACCGCTCTTGTCTTTCTCTCTCTCTCCTCGCTTACTGTTATAGCGAACAGAGTCACAGACTCCCCTGGAATGGCTTCCTATCATCACCCTCTTATCTCGCTCTACTTTTCTCTGCCACTAATGACCTGTATTTACCCAGTAAGACTTATTTCACCTCTCTTTTGTCCCAATTGCTTCCTATTTTTCATTATATCATTCAAAATTTCATGTTGCAAGAACTATTATTGTGTTTGTAATCACACATCACATTTTCTATGTATCAGTAAGAACGCATACTTCTACAATCATATCCATACGCGAAGTTTCGTTTTGGTGCATCCTAAAGCATCCAACTCGATTGACAATGAGTGGAAAAAGACTGCTCAAGCTCATATATAGGAGGTCATAATTGAAATTTCATTGTTAGACTAGAGTAAAATTCCCCAACATGTACAATCATCCCCGGATTCGCACATGATGAGGTAAACAAAAAATCTATAACAAAATATCAGAATGAAGTTGAGTGTAATTAAGGCACAAATAAAGGGGTACTCAATCAAGAGAATTTTGTTTAAAAGCCTTCAGACTATCTCTTATTTTTTAATATTAAGTATGAAACCCAAAAACCAATTGACAACGAGCTGAGAGGCAGCCATGCTCTATATTAGGTTTGTAGTTGATAATTAAACCAATGTGGAACTGGGGACAAGTTGTGAAACTCGCGTGCATGTGTGACCCAAGATTTGCACGTGAAGAACAATGGACTCATAACATAAAAATTGCAACGAAACAAGGTGCATTAAAGTCAGTAACAAAGGGTAATCAATATTTCCTTAAAGAGAGTTTTTTCGAAAGCCTTTGAAAGCCTAGCTCTGATACTATTTTTTAGAACATCCACTCAAAATCAACTGATAATGATTGTAGAGGCCTCAGGTCAGGGCCGGCCCAGGCCCTAGGCCCACAAGGCCTGGGCCTAGGGAACTCCAAAAAATGCAAATTTTTAGGACACTCCCATACTTATTCACAATAGGTTTGAGTAGGACTCTTTGTGACCAAACAATTATGACCCAAAAGGCCTAATTAACTTCAATGGCCATTGGGCCCGTCGGCCCAGACTAAAACAACATCCAATGTATAGTTGAGCGAAGTGGTTGTGCGTTAGAGATATATATAGGCTACCATCCCACAAAGCCTTTGAAATATGCCAATGTGGGACAGCTCAACAAAGGGCTGAGCAGTGAGCACTCCATTCCCATGTATTCACAAGTCACACATTGCCTAATATATGTTCACCAACCCTTCCTCTTCCTATGAAGATACCACCCCTCCTAAGTTCCTAGTATTGCCAATTGGCAGCTGGGTTACATAGTTCTGTATGTATCTGGTAGCTCGAGCTTGACTCGCGAAATCATAGGAGCAAGCATCTACTAGCTCGAGCTTGGCTTGTTTACTTAAGCCGAGTAACGAGCCAAGGAATTCGGCTTGAGCTTGTTCATTAGGCAACCGAGTCGAGTTTGAAAGCTCAACTAAGTGTTGTATTCTTAGGGCACATTTTTAGACTAGGCCTAGGGCACTCCAAACTTTTGGGCCGGCCCTGCCTCAGGTTCATCACTAATTATGGAGGCGATAATTACTTTGTCCCAAAAACTAGGAACAACCTTTGAAACTCCCATGCGTGTGTGACGCTCGACTCACATGAAAAGGTGAATAAAGGATTCATAAATTAAGAATCACACGAAACACTGTGCACTTAAGGCACATGCAACAATCAAGTGAGTTTTGTTAAAAAAAAAAAAAAAAAACCTCCAACCTAACTCTGGTATCATGTTAAAATATTAAATCATCCAAATTAGTAATGAGTACAAAGGTAGTTTTGGACCCTTGTACTAGTTTTGGAAGTTATAATTAACTAGACGAATTTGCGATGGCGGGTGAAGAACGGCGGAAGTGTATATCTGCCAATAGTTGCTTTATTATGTTGTGGATTGCCGAAATTTGTTTCTCTCTTTAGCTGTTCTATTCATGGTTTGGTCTAAAGAACCAGTGCAATTATGATGAGTATTTATTAATTTGAAAATTGTAAGCTGATATTGCATGTGTTGTTGTTCCTAGGTACGTGTCTGTTAAATTGTTAACTATATAAAGTTTCAACCGTTGAATAGAGGTTTAAGTTGATTTGTGTCCTCAGAATGCCTCCTCAAATGAGAGTGGACTCCCTACCATATGAAGGCTGTATGTCCAACTATTACACTTTATCAAGTTAAACATGAAATTCGATGAATGCTTTGATGCCATGTTTGATTGTTAATGCTAAAGCCAACAGAGATCACTTATTTACGAGTTAGTTGAATAATCAAAAGTTTTCCCTTGTATCCTCAACTTCTGTTTGTTTGGGTACAGCTGTCTCACTTTGATAGTAAATCTTTAAACAGACTACAATTGGAAGCTGCTATTTTGCTTCACACACATTTTTTTTCACCATTTGAAGGTATGCATGTGCATAGCATTTCTAATGGGAATTCGCGATTGGTGGCGCCTATTGCGCCTATCTTTTTTCTTTTCTTTTTTTAATTGGGAAGCATATCTTACAGAAGAACAGTTTTTATGTTTCTACTTTTCAGTACTGTCCTGCCATCTTATTTTCATTATGTCATTTCTGTAGAACACATGCTATTTTATGCGAGTGAGAAATATCCGGATGAAGATAGTTACAAAAAGTACATTTCAGAGGTAAAGCTTTTAATTTTGTGCAGAGATCTTCCTTTGATGTTTATTGATGATCTACTTTTATGGATCCATTCTTGAAATTATTCTTTGTTTGTATCTCGTGAATATTTCCATGTTCGAATTAAATACCAAGAACTCTTAAAATGAAATAGGCGTTTATTTATTTGAGGGTAATTTCTACTTCTTTTGCTTTAGAAGTTTCAGTGAATTGGTGTATATTTCTCTTTATTCAAGATATTATTATTTTAAGGGCCAAGAATTACAATTCCTTGGATTCTATGTATTGTTAGATGACCAAATAAATGAATAGTTAATGTGGAAATAAGAGGCTTTATTGCAAATAAATGTGAAGCCAAGCCTACCGTGTCTGATATCCTTGTGCAATGATAAGCATGGAAGAACAATTTAAAGTGTCCGTTCATGATCGGTTTTTAACCCTTTGCTGATATACAATAAGATGGCTTGAGAATCTAAGCCGACTGTTTTGAAGCCTCAGAAATATTGAAAGTTAATTTGTAGGAGCCATCAGCTTCCTTCTCAGCATGAAAACAACATTCAACTTTGATTGCTACAATCTATATATGATGTCAGATATTGCAACTGTAGAAGGTGCCAAATAGATTACATTATGGTCAAAATAGTTTCAATTTTAATTAGATATTAGCGAAAGGAATTTTAAAATTTTTCTTGAGGTCTTTGGCGATGCATTTTGATGATCACACAAGATACCAAGAGAGAGGGCTTAGGAGAACTTACAGGGAATGAAGGATTGCCTGAATATTCGTTTACTCTCGGTTATGCGATACTAGGGACCTTTTTGTGAGACTGGTGATGCTATGTAATATGCCCAAAAGTTATCTGTGTAAGAGATTCTAGCAGGCATATCCAGTATTTCTTCTCATGGTTTCTGTTTCCTAGTTGACAGAGATGAAGACATATTTTCTCTTTGTGCAAAAGATAAGATAGAGAGATATCCCCAGAGCTCTTGATTTTTTCCCTTGAGCATAAGAAATGAAATTTTACTGAAATATTGAATCTGCTAGTCAAGGAAACGGGGGTTAATTTTTTTATTTGCACGAGGGAGGGAGGGAGGGAGGGAGGGAGGGAGGGAGGGAGAGAATTTTACTTTGATGAAAAGAGACTCGGCACTGTTCTCTCCTCACTGATAGAGTAAAACGGGGTTTCATAATGTACCCTTGGAAGGAGAATAATTGCCATCTTCTTTGGGAATCTTGCATAGTAGCCAATTGCTTACTATTGTCGCTTGAATCAATAGGGTGTGGGGATGGGTTTTACTTGTGCCTTAATTCCCTTAATAAAAGGATTTCTCTTCGATTCTGTGGGGCCAGATAGATGTTTTGTCTCATGCATAATTTCACAACATCTGCTGTGTCTATGTTTAGATCATCTTTTGTCTCAAAAGCCGTTAGGAAATGGACCCCACGAGGCATATCAAGCTCTCCAACAGGCTTACTTTTGTGAATTATACCAACTGTCCTGACTATGCATATAGATAAGTCAGAGAAAACTTCACGGTTGAGAAAGAATGGGATTGGTCTTTCCTTTTAAATTTTTTTTTTTTGGTAACTTCATTTGTTGAAAATGTTTTGTTCTTATTGCAACTGGCTTCGGGAATGTTGAGCACAATTCTTATAACTTATTTTGTTGAGGAAGTCAATTAGAAACTTTGCAAAGGAACATTAGGTTTGGCTTCCAAAAGTCATTATGCCTTTCTTTTGTTTTCCCCTCACGGTTTGGTAGGTAAGTATTTGAATTTCATATGAAATTCATTCATAGGCTGGGAATTAGGATCACGCCACAGACCAATACCTTGATTTTTAATTATTGTGAATTCATGGTATAATGACTGCAAGATTTTTGCAAGACTGCTAACACATTGGCTTCTTTGCTGCATGATTTCTGTTCATGATCCATAGCATGGAGGTTGCACCAACGCCTTCACATCTGATGAGAATACCAACTATCATTTTGATGTCAACACCGAGAATTTTGAAGAGGCATTGGACAGGTAAATGCTGTTTTTCTTTCTTTAACTTTTAGCTCGCTGTTCATGTCCTCTTAACATCAGGGGGGCTGGATGATATCTAACATCTAGTTCAGATTTGCGCAGTTTTTTATCAAACCATTGATGTCACCAGATGCTACCATGAGGGAAATAAGAGCTGTCAATTCTGGTAAACTTCCGTTTGAGTATCTTCACCAATTTATTTCGTGACTGATTGTTATAACCTCTCTCTCTCTCTCTCTCTCTCTCTCTCTCTCTCTCTCTCTCTCTCTCTCTCTCTCTCTCTCTCTCTCTCTCTCTCTCTCTCTCTCCAGAGAATCAGAAGAATTTATTATCTGATACTTGGAGAATGGACCAGGTATCAGTATTTTCAATGCCATATTTCTCTGCTAAGATTAGTTACATTTTTTAACTGTGTATATCATGGTTTGTTGTAGATTTTATTAAGTAGCATTTTTTCAATACCAGCTAAAGCACATCCTGTTAATATCCCAAAACGTTTGCATTTAATACAATGCGTAATTTGAGACAAGTGGAGTGGTACAAGCGGTTGAAACTTTAGAGTGAGACTCTACCTCTTCACGTTTCATTACTTATGTACCCTGCAATGTGGGACTTTGCTTTTCGTTCTCCCTCAACAACGGCCAGGGATAAGCACCTATGAAGCGAAGTCCCACATCGCCTGGGTACCAAAATAATATGAAATATATAAGCGTGAGGGCACCCTCACTTCTTGAGCTAGCTTTTAGGGTTGAGTTCTACCCAAGACCGTGTAACATGGTACCAGAGATGGGTACCAGAGATGGGTAATATGAAATACATAAGCGTGAGGGCACCCTCACTTCTTGAGCTAGCTTTTGGGGTTGAGTTCTACCCAAGACCGTGTAACAGCACCCTACCCATCACCTCATCGTCTGACCTGTACTACGATCTTGGGTAGAATGCATATTTAAAAGTTAGGTCCGAAGGGAGGATGCCATGACACTTACATATTGCACATTACAAATCTATCCATGCGATGTTACAGTTACATCATCTACTCTGCTTTGTATATAAATACGACCTTGGAAGGGAGAAAAACTTGGGTGCCGGCTGGGTACCACGTGGCAGTACCCAGCGCGCATCTTGGCCGTCCAAAAGTGTTTTGGACGGTCCGGATTTTAGAGAGAGGGAGGGAGAAATCTGGGCAGTCCAAAACACGTTTGGACGGCCGAGATGCGCGTTTGGGCACCACGTTAGTGGTACCCTATTTGCACCCAATATTTTCTCCTTGGAAGGACACCTCCATCAGTCCATCATTGGCGGGGAAAGTGATTCTGTATTTGGGGTGCTCAAATGTTGGAGTCATGTTTTAGGTACCATTTTTGTGCCAAACAATGAAGGATACTCTTTGCGCGTACACTTACAGAACCCTATTTTGAGATTTTATACCAACTTAACAAACAAGTAAATACCTACTAGTATCTGTTGGCTAGTTTATATAATCTTACGAAGTGGTGATTACCCAATAAAGTAAGCAGTACTCCATATCTAAAGCTTATTTATATCCCAAATCATACTTGTAAGTTGAACAAATATCACAGAAAATCAGTTAAATCCAACTTCTTGGAGTTATGGAATAAGAATGTGTCTAGCAAGTTTCCAGTGGAGTTGTTCAAAATCAACAAATGGAAAATTCATTGCCGTCTTACCATTAAAATAACCATCATTACAACCTCTTTCTACACCGATGCATTCTGAAATTGCGTCAAGCAACTCAAGCCTTTCGTTCATTAAAGTACTTCTATATTAACGGCTTGAGTTATTGCTTGGTGTTGTCGTGAAGGGCTAACCTCTTAAGATTTAGCCATATTTTGTTTCTCTTAAGATTTGGAAAATTATGTTTATGCTTTCTATAGAGTTGCTGTCAAACCTCCTTCTAGGGACATAACTGCTTGCACCCTTGGATTGTCTTCCAATATTGATTCCCCAAGCGTAGGGTTAGGCCGGCGATAGCATGATAACCGGAAGTCCGGGTCGAGTCCTCAGAGACCGAATGCGCAGCGCGTGTTGATTTGTTTCGCGAATGAAGGTTTAGCCTTGAAGCGGCAAACTTGGCGTTGGTGATTTGTTGGTGGAATTCACTTAACTCCGTGAATGACTCGAGATTAAGAAAACTAATTAAAAGAAGGCAAGGTTTAGGGGTTCTCAACACCCATGCCTTAGGTCGATTCACTCTCTTCTAAAATGACCGGCTCGGGGATATCGTTAGACTTTCCCGAACGGAAGATTTGGTATTTAAACTCATTTGACTAGAAAATGGTGTCTCTCAAAGAGTAGGATTCTTGTGCCATTTATACAAACATTTTGATTGACATTGCCCGAAGCATCACACGTGCCAAGTGGTCAAGCCATTGGCTACGTGTGATCAACGGGATTAACAAATCGCAATTTTGATACATAAAATCAACCCGTACTCTTTGATTAACAAGCATAGTTTGCAATATGGCGAGGAGAGTGAATAACCTAAGTCACGGGGTGCTAATCACCCCATAACCAAGCCTAAACCGACTACTCGTTCATTACTAAGTGGAACATGGCTGTTTTTAGAAAGGAAGTAAATAACATGACATATATCTCTAAAAACTGATTTTTAAGAAAGATTATAAGCTAGACTACAACTTTAAGCTTTGAGAAATTAACGAACAACTAACGGAACCAAGTGTTTCCTAAGGAAATCGCAAGAGAATCACGTAAACTCAATACTGGGTAGAATTGAAAATTAACTAGATTAATAAGAAGAGCTAAACAAGAGCAACATAATTAATAAATGTGAAATTAAAGGTAGACAAACACTTACATGAACTAAACTAGAGAGAGAAAGCTTGGAATTTCTCCCATGGAAGAGAGAAGGAAGAGCAAAAATAACTAGCTAAAACTAACGTGTCAGGAATGGCTGAGAAGAAGAGAGGAGAGGGTATTTATTCCTCTTATTTTCCTCTCTCTAACAAAGTCAACAAAGCTCTCACATTTTACAAAAACTTGCCACAAATAGAAGGTGCATAAAGTGCTTTAATTTGGCTGATCGAAGGAAGCTGGATCGATCCATGACATACCCGGATCGATCCAGAGGCTGTCGGTGAGAAATATCAAAGGCTGGATCGATCCAGCCTTAATCCGGATCGATCCGGATTCCCCTGTTGCTGTCTGCGAGCTAGGTGGATCGATCCATGACCCCTCTGGATCGATCCAGAGTTGCTTGTTGCATCATTGGATTATTTTTCAGCAGTGGATCGATCCACTTCCTCTCCGGATCGATCCGGAATCCTCTGCTCGCTGTCTGACCAACCTGGATCGATCCAAAATGGACCCGGATCGATCCAGACTCCTCTGTCACCCAATTTTTAACTCCTGGATCGATCCAAAATGGACCGGATCGATCCAGACTCCTCTGTCACCCAATTTTTAACTCCTGGATCGATCCATAATGGACCCGGATCGATCCAGACTCCTCTGTTGCTGGTTTGTTCTCCCATGGATCGATCCACTTACCATCCGGATCGATCCGGATTCCTCTGTGAACTCATTTTTCCCAAGTGAATCAATCCTCTTCCAATCTTGAATCAAACCAAGTGTGTATGGACTTAAAATTTCCTCTTTACAGCCATCCAAACTTTCATGCCCCAAGTTCCATTCAAATCATGCGAAATCAACCCGATACGACACGTAACACTCCGAAACCAATCCCCTCTCGAGATGTATCGCCCATCTCCAATCCCCACCTATCCTCCAAACATCCGGTCTCGCTTTTTTACCGTTGGATATTTTTACTTTTCAATTGGCATGCCCCTTATCTCACCTCCTAATTCCCTCCAAACACCGGTTTCCCAAGGCTCAACAATGGACGGGAAACGGACTTGGTACAAATAATCGGTGCAATGGGACTCATGTGTGGTTCAATTACACAAAGAAAACGTTTGTATCATTTCCTAAGCACGCTAAAAACTCCGACATGATGCACGAGTGACAATAAGCTAGCTTAACTCAAATCAAAAATCATATATACCAAGGAATTGAAGAACAAGAATCATGGGATGCTTGGAAGAGTGAATCTCTACTCTAAGTGATGCACGTTACTCAACTACGCATGCGGCCTAGCACGTTCATCAAATTGCATGTATATATGCATGCACAAGTTAACATCTCAATCAAAATCACCGAAATACGATACTCTAGCCATTATAGAACGATTGAGCATATCTACCGTATCCCAGTATAAGATTGTACTAAAACGGGAAGTTTTATCACAAAAATTTTGACGGGAATTGAAAAAAAAAAAAAAAAAAAAAAAAAACATAAACGGAATATGTATAACTATACTATTCCCTCGCCAAAAATGCTTGGTTACCCCCGGACCTCACGTGAAGTTCTTGTGAGTATGTGAACCGCTTTCAAGGCACCGTCCCATCTTGGTAATTTTCCGCATTCCCGGGCCGTTAGGCAAATAGCCGTTTCATGGCTCTCGGGGCCCGGTGTTGGCGTGCCATGGGGCACGTGGCCCACATAAACGGGGCACGGTTCTCCATGGCACCAAAATGCACTTGTTCTGTGCATTCAACCTGTAACTTCACAAAAACACACTACGCGCATATTAACCATTTCAAATGCGAAATCGCGTGCGTGTGTGGAATAATTGAACGAGATAAGCCCCGATATATACAATATTGGGGGCTTATCAATAACCCATGAACCACATGCTGTTGAACCCTCCTAGAGGTCATAGCATGACGAGAAATATTACAAAAAAAGATTCCCACCGAGTTTAACCCAAGAATAGAATATGGGACACGAATTGACTATGAACCAATCCCGATTTTTTAAAAAAAAAAAAAAAAAAAAAAGACTGAACCAATCGTGGGAAAAATGGCCAAAACTGAAAGGCCAACATCTTGTAACGATGACTCAGTTGTGAAGATAACAAATGGTAGCTAGCATGTACATCTTAGGAAGGTCATGACACGAAGTCCTTAAATTAACTAGAGTCCTCATCTTGCATCCCAATTGCCTAGTTGAAGAAGGTTCAGTGATTGTTGCAAGCATTATTAGTATGTACTCCCTTGTCCCAAAATAGTTGTCCTTATTTCACTATCTGGACCTCCTGAAAAAATCCTATATTTTACAACGTAGAATATTTTTATATGCAATATGGATCTTGTTTGATAGATTTCACTTGTTTACAAAGATTTTAAAATTATGAAAAGTTTTATAGACTACAAAATATGAATTTTTTTATGAAAAGTCTAAATAGTGAAATATTTTGGGACGGAGGGAGTACGTAAAAACTAGAATGGAGGTCAATAAAAAGTTGAATGAACTTTAGTTGCATGTGTTGGAATTGCACTTAATAAACATAGAGAGTAAACTTTGTATCCACATAAACTGCTTATATTGTATATCTCTCTTCCCATTTCACAGTTAATATTATTTCCTTCTGCTACATCAGTGTACCTAGTGGGTTTTTTTTGTGGCAAATGCGTCTAACTTCGTTTTGTGCATGTAACTTCTTTTTCTTTGCAGCTTCAAAAACATCTGAGCTCGAAAGACCATCCATATCATAGGTTTAGTACGGGTAACTTGTTTAACCTGTTTAAACTCTCATGATTTTCATGTTATGCATTACTTGTATTGACAACCATGGGCCCTAAAAACCAATTTGTTGGGTAATGGCACAATAGTGTGGAACAAGGACAATCAAAGATCAACATGAAAGAATTACAAAGGGGGAAAAAAGTATCGTCAAGGAATCGATATTAGTCTTAAGTAACAAGAGTTATAATGCTAAAAGATTAGAACCTCTCAATAAACTTGTTGAGTACCAAAAGGAAGCAATTTGTAGTCACTCGTGCAGTAGATTTCATCTTTTGTATACACAATGAACCATTTTCAAGATTTAACAACCTCGTTTCAAACCTATCTGTCATAAAAGACACAGAGGTGCAGATTAGAGTGCAAACGTGGGTTAAAAAATGTAGAGTGATACAACTAGCGTTCAACAGTTTTTTATAGCGTAAGCACTGTGGACATTGCAAGGATATGTTACAAACTGCCCTATTTAAAACTAATCCTACTATTGGATTTCCACATACATGTCTTTACTTGATTGCTAAGCTTGCAATAAAGCCATCTCATCGTATCAAGAAGTTTTCTAACCATCATATCCGTCATTGCAACAACTTACATGTCATATGGATCTTGTATTCTTTGAATATTGCTGCAACAGTTTAGAATTGGATTATTTGTATAATCAGCATTTTTTTGTGTTTTTATCCTTAACATAATTTTTGTACCTAGTTTTTTCCAGACTTTTGTGGACCAAAATAGATTTCTATGCATCCTAGTCTTCTGTGCTCATAGTTATCATGGCATTTAATGGAACAAATGTGTTCCAGTTAAGAATCTATGTCAGTCATAATAGAATACATAGTTGTTTCATTTGCAGGGACCTTGGATAGTTTGGATGTTCGGCCGAAGGAAAGAGGTGTGGATACAAGACATGAACTTGTCAACTTCTATGAAGAGCATTACTCAGCAAATGTCATGCATCTGGTTGTATATGGAAAAGGTAAACCACAAATGTTGACATTAGTGGCGTGATGACCTTGTGACTATTCCTTACCAATATGGTTTCTTTGACATGGATAAGTACAGAGAACCTCGATAAAATTGAAAGCCTGGTGGAGAACATATTTCAGGAAATTCCAAATAAGGAGCGAAGTTCTTCACATTTTGCTGGTCGACCTTGCACATCAGAACACCTTCAGGTACTCATACGAATCCCGAAGTTATATACTGTAAGGACTACACATCATACAAAAAAAGGGTCGAAGGTGAAAAGTGGAATGTTTTCTTCAGCTCAAGTTATCAGTTGTTCTAATTTGTGGGTTTAATGAAGGTAAACAACGAAAATCTACGAAAGAAAGAATATCACTTTGTTATTGTGTTTCATCAAAACATATCTAATTTTCTCTGGACAAAGGAATTTTTTAATTTATATATTAGTGTACTTCAGGGTTACAAAGCCAAAGGCAACCTGGTATAAATATTGATAAAATAGCATCGCTACTCAGTCTAGTACCCATTAAAGCTAGGGACTAGCAAACGATGATGGGTGTAGACCTAATCTTTGGCACTATTTTCACTAAGAAGCTGTTCCTTTGACCGCAGCAAGTAAGATTGATGGAAGTTGGTACTCTTATTTTTGAAGTTAGCCTTACTTATTTTAATATCCTTGAGCAATTTCAGAATTGGATATTTATTGGAATGAGTTTCCAGCTTTGCAATTACTCTCAGTTTTAGATTTCACCAAAACCAAGTATTTTCCTTTTTATTACAAAAATGAAATTGAACCAATTATCTCTGAATTTTCAAAGTTATTCTTACAATAATTTCATAAACTGGAAACTGGTTCGAGGGCAGTTGTAATAGTGTATCTGTCTAATTGTAATTTACTTTCTTTTTTTTTTTTTTTTTGCTGAAACAGTACTATCATATATGATCTTGTCGGTTATTTATGACCTGTGGAATTTGAATCAGTAGATTTACTGAAATTAGATGATAGAAATAGATGTCTCACAAAGGTTCTTGGACCGCACTCTGCAATATGCAAGTCCCCTGTAATGAAGCATGTGTAAGGCAACAATCAAAATTTCACTTGGTAAGCTAGGAAATGGGAATCTTTGGAAAAATAACGAAAATGACAAAAGAATTTGAATCACATGACAATATCATGTTTAGTATGTTTCAAAGTGTGCCCATGCTTTTTGTAAGCCCACTATTGTTGCATTTCTACTCCCTGTTTTCCAGGAAACAGAATTATTTCAGCCATTTTGATGGTAATGAGATGAAATTTGGTGTGAGTTCACTCAGACTTGAAGCGTGCCCTTGAGGGATTTCCCTTGAGCCTTGATTTATGTCTAGCATCAAAACGTAGTTTTGTTAAGAGTTCTATTTTGTGGAGATGATTGTCTTTGCACTGTTTTGTGTTGCATTTCTCTATTCAGATTCTAGTGAAAGCTGTCCCAATAAAGCAAGGGCACGAGTTGAGAATTGTATGGCCTGTAACACCAGACATTCAGCATTATAAGGAAGGGGCAAGCTGCTATCTTAGTCACTTGATTGGCCACAAAGGAAATGGATCTCTGTTTTGCAGCTTGAAGGCAATGGGTGGGTCCTTAGCATACCCACTTCAGTCTTCGAACATGCTTCCCTCGGGAAAATCTTCTTTGCTTGGAACTTCTTGTTGTAGACCTTTCTCACCTTGAGCAAATGACTTTTTTGACGCATTTCAAAATGTAAATTTCATATCCAAATGCTAGGATGTGCTTCATCGCATATGCGAAAGCTGTTTTGCCGAGTCATTATAGAACTTTGGTGTGGAGCGCAGCTATGAATCTGTTTAAGCAGGTAACTATTTAGGGACATGCGTCTAGAGAGATGATGGATCTTCCTCTAAAGGCAGGAATTAGCCGTAATCATGCAAAGCCCCCAAGGAAAATCAGCAGGACTTTCTAAAAACATGCATAGTGACTTTATTTTTGTTAGCTAGAGAAATAAAGAACGAGAAGAATACCCTTTTTTTATCTCCAGATATCAAAATTCTTTCATCAAAATATTTGGACCCATGACCACTATCAACTAAGGCCACCGTGAGCAACAAATCACAGTTCTCTACTTGTTGATTTAATCCAAATGTTGAATGTATTTCTCTGACGTTATATTTAAGAAAGAAAAATTAGAGTAATGGAAGTTTTTGATGTGTTTGGGTCATGGATTTGTGGTGGGTTTGACCAGGGAAACCGAATAAATAAATTTAGCTTATCTTTTTTTATCTTTTCTATGATGTTTTCTCTCCTCAATAAATCCATAGGGCTGAATGGAAAAACGATTTATAAATCCAAATGTTGAGAAAATACCTACATGCACTTGCTGAGAAGAATGATTGTGACGTTTATACAGTTTCGAAACTCTTCAGAGGTGCTGGGGGAATATTTATTGAGGTGTCGAGGGGGTTGGATCAATTCTTGTGTTTCCTTTTTTGTCTTTTTTGTTTTTTCTTGTTTTATTTCTTGTTTGCCTAATGGTGCTGCTTGTTTGGACAGTTTTTGTTGCAGACAAAGGATTTATTGGAACCAACAAAAAATAGTTTTGGAACCAACTAAAAATAGTTTACTATGGGTTTTCACAGTTAATGTGAAGATAAGGAATCAGAAATATGTTCGCACTGGACAATATTTCATGGTTTTCTTGACTTTATCTTGGGAGGATTAGTGTCCCTCCCCAGGGCCATCACTCTACTTGTCATTTGTCTTCCCATTCCAGATTGGCATTCTCATTGTTGGTTACTTTGAATGATTTTGCAGGTTGGGCTACGTATCTATATGCCGGAGAAACCAATTGGACTAAGGACTTCTCCTTCTTTAGTGTAATTATTAATCTAACAGACGCCGGTCATGGTTAGTATTCCCTTCTTTCGTTGTACTTGTTTGTATGGTCACTGTTTGTTTTATTTATGCGCGAGCCATAATGTGCATGATTTTATGGCACTGAACTTCTCTACTTGATTGGTCTCCCTTGACCGAGTGACAGAGCATATGGAAGATGTTGTGGGGATGCTTTTCAAATATATTGACCTCTTACAAAAGTGTGGTGTTTGCAAATGGATATTCGTTGAGGTATAAATTGGTGTGCATACTTACACGCAAACTATTTGTCCACCAGAATTTGTTTGAGTCTTCTTTACGATGCATAAAACAAATTATATTGCTGGGTTTTCGGACTATGTATCTTGCATTTTCTACTTTTCATGGAGCTCACTTATACCGCTGGTCATCACTTTGGTCAGACTTAAGTTTTGCTGTTTTATGTGTGCCTTTCTCCGCCTAGGGAAGATGCATTCATGCTCTGAGATTGTTGATATCTGAAAGTGGTGATAATTTGGTTAAGTCAGATCAGACAATGGGGTTCTTGTGAACACAGATTCCTATACTCTGTTAATTGTCATGTGATGGACCATGCTTAAAAGTATCTTTCATGGGTTTGCACACGGTAATCGCTGATATGATGGTTAACCTGAATAACTTTTTACTTTTAAGCATACTGCAACCACAATAATATGTTTTGTTCCCTTCGTATGGACTATTTAGAATAGTGCTTAATGTCCTAAGATGTTGTTGAGCAACTGCTTCTTTGTTCTTACCTCTATGCTTTTTCGCCTTAGTCAATTTTCCTGGTTTTGAGAATCTGGCCTTTCATGAAGTCAGCTTCTGCGCAGACTTGCTGGCTGGCTGGGCCCATGATTTGGAAGCTATTAAATTCATCTTCTCTCTCCTCTGTGACTGGTGACCAGTTGCATCTTTAGAATAAATACAATATAGCTGATATATTTCCCCATTTTCCATCCACTTTACAATAAATATAGTACTTAAAAAGCCAGAAAATACAACATGGCTCATCAACTGCTTTAATCATGTCCTAAGTAACGAGAAAAAGAAAAGGCTTGTGTTATTGGCTGGTTAGATGTTCGGATAAACAGAAGGAGTTATATTAGTTAGAAAACGTATTAGCATATACTTCTGTAGAAGCTTCGACTTGTAATGGCTGGTGTATTTTCTTTTGGATCCCTCATTTGCATTTAAATAAATGTGCTCTTTCACAATGTGTTGTGTTGCTTTCTTGAACTTCTACAATTTTTTGTTTGCGGATTTATTGTAATGTGCATTTATTAACTACAGTTTTTTGAGCCAGTTGCTTCGTGTGTGTTTTCATGTAGCAAGTTCAATTTAGTAGTCATTCTGGTTGTTTCTCCCAGATTCTAAAGATAGATTTTATTCTTAATGAAGCTTTCAGCCATTTCTGAAACGAGGTTCCACTATCGCGATAAAATACCTCCAGTTCGTGATGTGGTTAATATTGCTTCAAATATGCAGGTAATTCAGTAAGCATTTGCTGTTATTTTGCTTCAGTAAATCCTATTCAATTTATTGGTTTAACCATGTTTGGTTTATCATTGATAAATTTCCATGTGGACCTTTTTTCGTTTAGTTTTCTGTTTATTTAGCTGGTCACTCTACTTAAGGCACAGGTAAATCCTTTACTATCTAGTCTTACGTTTGACATGGGTTTTCTTATTGTCCCAAGGTTTGAGAAGAACTCAGTCCAAAAGCTAGCTATGACGTGTGGGCTAAACTGACGAACACTTGGGAAACTAAAAGGAATGACAATTATATCTAAGATAAGTGAATCAAGAAAATTAACATTTATAGAACTTAATTCCTCTGTTGTACTGGCAGTCCCTCAGTTACACAAATCCAATTGAAAGCGATGTTCCAGAGCTTTCGTAAATCCTAAGTAATAGCCACGGTTCCAGACCTGTCAAAACTCTTGTTTAACATTGATGTATTATAAGATGGATGAATTGATACGCATAAACCCTGATACCAGAAACACATTTGTATGTACATGAGACTCAAAGAGGAACTATACGGGAGAACGGAAACTCTGTCCTTTTCAATGGACAAATATGGTTTAAAGAAGCTTAAGCTGCACTGTACCATTTCAGAGTTAGATATAGATTATGTACCCATCATTACCTTAGCTATGTTTAATGTCTAATTGATCTCAGAAGTATGCCTTAGAGAGCCCGTGCCCTAAGAAAGTTTGTGGTTCTCTGAGAAAGTTCAAGCAAAATATTGAAGGCACAAATGACTTCCGGGGAAAGTGTGGTTGTCGGATTTCTTATGGGATTCAGTAACACCTTCAAAGGAATTCCAAGTTTTGAGTCTAAATTTTAAGTGATTCGTCATCTAATGAAAGTCTGAAGTCGCAGTACGGGTCTGAACTCGTTTTGAAGAACAAGGTTCTACCAAGTTGGTAAACAGGCATTCATCAACATCACTATCTCTAAATGCATTGAAAATTGAGAAACACAAAAACGATAAAATAAGAGTAAAAATAGGAGGAACTTGGTAAGGGCTGGCATACAACAACGTTTTCAAGATGGTATGTTCTTCAATGTCAAGGAGAGGAGAATTTCTAGTAATAGTCAGCTTACATGTCTTTCTCAGTTTATAGACTCGTGAAAAGGATTTGTGGTTGAAGGGGAGGATTCTTGCAAAAATGGTTGCTTCCTTTGGTTTATAGTTAACATGTTTAATTACATAACGAATTGAAGTAGCATTTACCCTTCAAGAGTTAAAGGAGAGGGTTTGTATAATTATTTACATGTATGGAGATGGTCATAATGGACTAGCAGAATTAGTTTGACCTGTACTTATATTTCTTGCATGCTAATCAGGGATGCAACCTAATGAACAGTTTTTGTCCATTGCTTGAGTTTATGACTTCTTTGAACAATTATATCAAATTTTGTTTCAGTTTTATCCACCAAATGATTGGCTGGTGAGGTCATCCTTGCCTTCTAAGTTCAATCCAGTCCGTATCCAACTTTTACTGGATGAGCTTAACCGAAACAATATCAGGTGAGATCATTGATGCTCAGAAACGTAATTAATTGCTCATTTGAGAAATGAGATCTTATGCACACTTTCTTATGAATTCCATACTTCTTTCTTTATGAATAGTTTGCCCATGATGTGCATCTATCGTCCCAAATATAATCTCTTTTCTAAAGGAATATTTTTCTGCTTTGGTGGAGCAAACTAGCTAACTGGAGATGCCGATTTCATTCACGTACTGTTAGCCGTAATTATGTACTAGCATGAGTAACATACATTAGGTTTTCATTTAGGAATGGAGTTTGCTACTTGTTCCCATTGTTCAGTGCTATATCCTAATTGATGCCTTTCCAAGATGCCAACTTGTAGTTTCAGCCTATTTCGTGGTTGCAACGGGTTATTTTCCGTGGCAAGCATAAGAAACGAATATTAGTCGTTAGAAACAAAAAGGAGGATAATAAGAAAGGCTTGATGCCAAACCTTACATTTTGAAAATGTTCTTTGATGAGCAGATGTGAAACGTGCTTCTTGCTTAGAGCAACTCAGTAGAAACATAAGAGCTAAGTCCTACTTCTGTGATATACAAATCTGGCTTGTGAACGTGGTTTTGCACAAAAGTCTTGGTTTTAGAAACAAATTTCCTTTTTCAATATCTTTCTAAGTGCCCTCTTCACTCTTTGCTTGTTGCTCTCGCAGTTTTGCATTTTTTTTCCTGTCCCAAACCATTATTTGGCTTGCCATGTTGATTATTCCATTTTTGTCCAAACTCAGAAATATTCTAGTTTCCAAAGTTAGTCATCGAATTGAGAAAACAATAATGTGTTCAATTTCACAAAATCCTGCTGACTATTCTCATTTCAATTTTTTATTATTCCTGGAAACAGTAACAAAGTCAGGTTTGTTATTTGGACCTATATACAGAATTTTCAGCTCAATTGTTGAAACTGTAGGACTAGTATAACCATGAGTAATGTGACTTGTGAAATTGTGTATATACACAATTTTTTCTGTCCCTGTGTTTATTGTTGTAAGATGTTTGCGGCCTAGGTGGAAAAACGAAAGTACTTAAGCTTTTGGTTACTTCTTGCAACTTATAGAATAAATGACTTCAATCTATGGAGCTTAATGAATTGGATGTGTTTCACTTGTCAAAAAAATAATAAGCATGCATGACAAGAGGAAAACTTAAGGCAGTATTGAATTCCTTTAGTGTTGTAACTTGTAAGACATTTTTCCTATATCGCATTTCCTCTTTTCTGTTTAGTTTCCAGCTTTCCATTGAATATGTTCTTGCCACCCATGAATATACTTCAACTTTAAAATGTGGTATTGCCTTTTTGTATACTCTGTAGATTCACCTGATTCATCATTTGCCTTAAGTTATATAAGAACACAAAGTATGTCGCGGATCTATCTGAATAGATGTACAAATAATTGTTTGACAAAGGAAGGAACCAATCCTAGAATTTTGACCCCAAACGTTCGCCATGACCTTGAACAAGGGTCAAACCATAATACACATTTTTCAGGTTCAGGATGTTGCTCCATTTCCTTTCCATGCCTACTTGAAGTTGTATGCACTTTAGCTTTTCATAACTTTAATGTCAGTCGATAGGATAACCTGCCCCCAGTCCGACAATGTTTAGCGAACTAGCGAATAGATCCTGACTACTCGTAGTTACAATAGATCCTTTCATCCCCTGTTAAAATGTGCAGTTATAACTTCAGAGTGTAGACAATAGACTTTTTCAAGCATATTGCCAAAACTATTCTTGCAGACATTAATATATAATTATTTCTTGGAGTTTTTTTTTGTTTTTTGTTTTTGTTTTTGTTTTTTGCCTCTGAGGAAATTTGTCATTTCTAATACCTACGGCTGATCATGACTTAAAGTCTTATTTTTGGTAACCTTCTATTTCTAATACCCTATTTCTGGTCATGACGTAGGGTCTTATTTTCAAGCCCTATTATTACTAACACATAATGCAAATGTCCAAAATCTAATTGTTCTTGAATGGAAGCCCTCTATTCATTTTTAATCCCTCTATTCAATTTCAACAGGATATTTTGGTCATCAATGAAATTTGAAGGACATGCTAAGATGATTGAGCCATGGTATGGAACTGCATATTGTGCGGAGAAAATCACAGAGTCCATGGTTCAGGTTTTCTGTTATATGCTATTCTTCAGTTTTCGCTAAATTGAATAGTTTTTGGTGAAAATTTATGATTTCATATTGCATCTTGATTAGTTTTCGTGATGCAGCAATGGATGGAGAGAGCTCCTAATGTACATATGCATCTACCTGCACCCAATGTGTTCATTCCCACTGATTTATCTCTAAAGGATTTTGCAGAAAAGGTACGGCTCGCGTTAAATCATGCAACATACAATCATGCTCTTTGGGGTTGGTTTGTTTGACTCGACTAATAGTCAAGGGGATATACAATTCCATAGGATATGTAGACCCCTTTGACTAATTAGTGGTCTAATGTATAATACACCATGATATTGCATCTCTCTTGTTTTTGTGGATTTCATATCTGATTAATATTTAGTCCAATGAAAGTTCTTCAATCTGGGAAACAAACTGGCCCTTAAGATATAATTCCTCTGACCTGATTTACTTTCAATATAGGCAGAATTTCCTGTTCTTCTGAAGAACTCATCCTGTTCAAGATTGTGGTACAAGCCTGATACGTTATTCTCCACCCCCAAGGCCTACGTTAAAATAGATTTCCATTGTCCGCATTCCAGACACTCCCCTGAAGCTGAAGTTCTTACTTGCATCTTCACACATTTGCTGGTCGATTACTTAAATGAATATGGTAAGCTACTGGATATGGAGATAGAAATGAAATTTGTTCTTCTGTAACAGTTACAAAGACATGGATATTTTGTTTAGCCTCGGTGGTTTTATAACCTGTTACTATATCCTGTTGTATACAAATTGATTGTGTTTTTCTTACATAGGCTTCTCTATTGCGGAATTGTTCTGCAGTGGTTCACTTTGATTGTTTCTTATTTAAACTAACCTTTTTGAGAGGATAATATAAATTGCAATATTTCAGCTTATGATGCTCAGATTGCTGGTCTTGGTTATAGCATCCACGTCACCAGGAGTGGGTTTCAGGTAGTTTTTTTTCCCCTTGTATTGGTTTATACTACATACTGGAGCCACATATTTGGGCTGCCACATAGATACATTTTGTTTCCATTAAATGAATAATACAAGACACCTTAACTGGAGCCTATATGGTCATAGACATCACTTGTATATGTATTTCTTTCAACTTCTGATTCTCCCAAACGGTTCCATAGTCTGAGTGATAACAAATATTCAAAATAATCAAACTCTGAATTCGGACAAACCAAACTATTAGGTGATTATTTAAGCAAGTGCATGTGTTGTATGAAAGATGCAACTGCTCTTCTAATCACTCGTTGATTAGCTTTTCTTTCTTTTCTTAGGTATATGTGGCTGGATATAATCACAAGTTGAGAATCTTACTGGAAACAATAATTGAGAAGGTTGTGAAATTTGAAGTAAAGCCTGACAGATTTTATGTGATCAAGGTAATTGTGAATTGGTGTGTTGTGCACCCAGTTTGATATTGACATCTACAAATCAGTTTTGTTATATTTTCTTTTTGCATTTTGTCAAATGTTGGGATTAAACCCTGGTAAATGGGCAAAGAATATATCATGGTTGTAAGTATATCATGGTTGTTGACGATGTTGGCGGTGATGGGATGATACAGAAGTAAAAACAAAACATTATTATTGTATTTTGGTGGTTTGTTCTCGTGCTACCTTACTCTCCACTACCCTTTACAGATAGGTATCCACTCACTGCCAACTGCCGCATTTATAACCAAAAGGATGCAGTATAATCTACTCAACTTCCCTATAATTTACCTATTTAAGTGACATAATTTTCTGTACTAAAGCTGTCGGCTTCACGATTGGATCAAGTTTGTGTCATTTGATGCTCTGTGTAATTTTAGTACTTCTGTTGCTATCTGTGTGCGCGCGCGCACTTGTATTGTTCTTTGACATAATGTTTCCTCAATTCCATCGCCCTCCTTGAATCAAGTATGATGCATAAAACTGCTTTGGTAGTCCTTTTGGTGCCATTTCTTCTACTAAATGACTGATTGATATGTCGTACACATCTTTTTGGCATGTAATATAGGAAAAGATCACAAAAGAATATCAGAATATCAAGTTTAAACAGCCTCATGAGCAGGCTGGGTCCTACTGCTCCTTAATACTGCATGATCATTCATGGCCTTGGACTGATGAACTTGAAGCTCTTTCACATATTGAACCAGATGATCTTGCTAAATTTGCTCCTCTGCTGCTATCAAGGACATTTTTACAGTGCTACATAGCAGGTTCTTATGCTACAATTTTCAGATGGGCCATTGTTTGTCAACATTTTATTTTTTTGTTGTTCATCTACTCTTTTTTCTTTCTTTCTAGGCAATATTGGACCTACTGAAGTGGAGTCGATCATTCAGAAAATTGAAGACATCATTTTTAATGGTCCCCAGTCTATATCAAAATATCTACTCCCATCTCAGCATTTGACTAATAGAGTGGCTAAGCTTGCAAGCAGCACCAATTTCTTTTATCCCGTGGAGGGCCTGAATCCAAGCAATGAGAATTCTGCCCTCATTCATTATATTCAGGTACTGCATTTTCAAAAACCAACAAAATAAAGGAACGAGAATATGAGGAAACTAGTGTTAAATTTGTCTAACAACAACATGAACTGGAATGCAATTCACCATTTCCATGTCACAAGGAAGATGCTTAAATTTAAAAGGATGGAATGTAATTTACAAGTAGGTTCTTTTTATTTAGCCATGTATGTATTCTTTTCTATGAGAACGCACAAAAGCTTTTCATATTTTATGTGTTGTAGTCTTGTATATATGTGAACTGGACTAAGAAGGGGACAAGTTGGAAGGATTAGGGGTACGGTTAGTGTTTGGGGCATTTATCCTTGTGATCTATTTTACTAATTTTCACAGCTTCACCTAATGTGCCTCCGTTTTGCATCTCCATGGCGAAGTATGTGGAGAGGTGGTGGGGTAGGTGTGACCCCTAGTTTCAAACATAGATTTTTTAGATTTTCTTTTTCTTTTTTTAAACGCTAAGGTGATTCAATTAAGCACCTTCCAAAATCTGAACAGCGGGATATTAAACAATAATGTAGAGATTGTTATGTTAAAGCCGAATGGTTCAGATCGTGATTCTTTTCAACAAAAATAAAGCCGAGGACAAAGACCAATATATGACTATACACTTAACCTTCCTCTTCACATTAATGGACAACATGCAACAAAACAGGTTGGACTTCCTTCCAATAATGCCACTCCCGAATTCAAATCCTGGCTCCTCCACAGCTTTTGCTTTGTTAACTTGAACCTTAATTACTTTCCATAGTAAGCTAGATAAGTGGGGAGGGGTTAATTTGTCGAAGCAACAAGCTTAATGTTTTGGAACTTAGAACTTGCATGGCGATTACACTACCTTGTTTGGAACTCGATAATTAGTTCTCGACTCTTTTCAACCCTCAACAATGGACCTTCATTGCTGATCAAAAAAAAAAAAAAAAAAAAAAAACAATGGACCTTCATTTTCAATAGTTTTTCTGGTTAAGTAAACCCTTGGATGGGCTATCTTTCATTACAAGTTCTAACAGACTGATCATCTTGTTAATTATTCAGGTTCATCAGGATGATTTCGTGCTAAATGTTAAACTTCAGCTTTTTTGTCTCATTGGAAAACAAGCTGCTTTTCACCAACTTAGGACAGTTGAGCAACTTGGCTACATTACTTCGATGTCGAGGAGGTCTGTAATTGATTATAGTTCTCTTCTTCTACTCAAATATGACTTACTAATTCTTTTCTCTCAACTTAGATATGATTTTGGTATCCACGGAGTGCAGTTTCGTATTCAGTCCACTGTAAAGGTAAAAAGATATGAATCCTACTTTTTCTAATTTTTCCCCTTGTTTCACCTCAGTTTGTAAATGCTCTCTGTTGAGGTTGACAGGATCCCAGTCATCTCTATATGAGAGTCGAATCATTCCTTGAGAAGTTCGAAAATCAACTTTGTGAGATGTCAAAAGATGAATTCAAGGTGAGACATAAATCATTAGTGCCACTAACTTTCCCATTGTGAATTGATATTAATGAACACCCATGGGAACTCTGCTTGATTAATGCTAATTGCATTTCTACCCCTCTGCATGTTGAATTTAATCATTTTCTAAATCCACATTTGAACATCAAAGTTCAATATTTCATACCATATCTGTTTGTTTCTCCATGAGAATGCCAGGTCTCTGTTTGCGGGTTCTTGTGCAAAATTTAACTAAGCTTTATCACTGTAAAGGTTTGATTTGCTGACCTTAAAGTGTGAATTACAACTTAGTTCTCTTTGGGTTTAATAGTATCATTGTCCATTGAGTGCCAACACTTATATGATAGCATGACAATGGGAAGTTCAAAACTTATTTCAACATCATGGAATCTGACTTTTCGGAGACCCTATTTGCAACCTTTTCTCTTCCCCCTCTCCTCCCTCTATCTGCAATGCGGGTTTAGCTTTAACCTAGAAGCTGTGAACCACGCTTGCTTCGAGAATCTGGTACATAGTTGCACAACTCATGCACCAGCCTTTTTACTTCTATAGAAGTAATACAGGCGAACCTGACTTACTTTCAACTGCAGAGCACCGTAACTTATCTTTTTTCTCCCTCTCCCATTTCTGCCATGGAACAGAAGCATTTCTTTAGCTTCTCCACTACAAGTTTGGTTACATAGATTGTATTTGTTATCAATGTATAGCTGTACAATCTTCTGCGCATGGAAGTTTTGAGTGTTTTTACACGTTACTTCTTGACTGGTTATTGTACAGAGCCATGTGAATGCACTGATTGATATGAAGCTTGAGAAGTACAAGAATTTGTGGGAGGAATCTGGCTTCTACTGGCATGAAATTTCCAACGGAACCCTCAAGTTTGATAGGAAAGAACGTGAGGTATCACATTTACTTCATTTTTCTACAACTATGGATCCAATTTACGTCAATTTCTCTTTCCTCTTTTAAATATTTTCTCATTGGTGGTGGAAACTTCACCACGAAATTGTAGAAGAAGAAACAATATGGAAAAGAAAAAACACAAAACCTTTTTAAGGCTTTTCATTTGCACTTCTAGAAAAGCCTTCTTCTACGGATAGAAATAGCTGAACTGTGGGATGGTTATTCCATACAGTGAAAAAGCACAAATGTCTAGCCTTTGTCCATCTCTTTCGCCCTCTTGATGGTTATTCCATACAATGTATCAGGTTGCAGCTCTAAAGCAGCTGACCCATCAGGAATTGATAGATTTCTTCAACGAATACATCAAAGTCGGTGCCCCTGGAAAGAAGACGCTAAGTGTGCAAGTATATGGGAGTTTACATACCTCGGAGTACATAGCACAAAAATCTGAGCCAACTCCGGCGAACTCTGTTCGAATAGAAGATATTTTGAGCTTCCGAAACTCTCAGTCTCTGTATGGTTCATTTAAAGGAGGCTATGGTCATATGAAACTGCAAGAGTTGTTGCCTGGAACCTGCTAGTGAAAACAAAAAAGAGGAGACTGTAGATTGTGTTTCTGTATCGATACTGAAAGAGAACGATGCTTGGTCATTTTCCTCATTGAATTGCTGGAAACTTTAGTATTCCAGAATTGCTTTATGATGCGTGAACATCGATATTGTTTCCCAGCCAAGAATAATGTTCGTTTCAAGTGATGATCCAAGTTCCATTACATGTCTTTTTTTTTTTGTTTCCCAGCCAAGAATTCATTTCACGAGAAATACCATTATGTTAAGTTTGTTATCTTACGTGTGTTTGGTAACTTCTCAAACAGAAAAAATAACAACACAATTAAGAAGTTACGAGAAAACAGTCATTTCGATTTATTATTGAAGTTGTATGTTCTCACCTTACAAAAGGGACTCCGCTATAACTATATCCTCTACGCGCCAGAGATATAATGGTGATTGTCCTTGTATTATCCTCGCCTAAAATACAGATTATGCTACATTCATAAGGTTCGAATCCACTTCTCATGCTCAAATGCAAGTAAAATGCATGAACATGCATAAGACAACCCAAGAGCCTTGCAGTCTATAAATTTCTATAATTAATATAATTATTCGTCTGGCACGAAATTTTTACCACAAAATCTAGACACGTATACGGACATCATATTAAAATTATAGAATTTTCTGAGCCTGGTAGCTATATTTAAGCAGATAAACCATCAGACTAATTGTTTGCAGTAAATCCCGCAAAAACAAATTTTTACCCAACTTCAAACTGAAATCTGTTACTTCACACAAATAATTAAGGTACATGACTGATATATTTCGAAAGCTGCATGTACTAGTGCATGCCCGTGCCCGTGCCTGAAGGCAAGGCTTGAGCAATCAATGCATGTGCACGTGCACGTGTCCATTCTTATGGTCCTTCGAATTTTAAGGAGAGGGGGAAAGAGAGGAGGTAGTGAGAGAGAATATAATTTGAATTTCGAAAAGGGGATAGAGAGAGAATGTGGTTTGAAATTTTGGGTGTGGTGGGCCGATAGAGGAGAGAGAGAGAGAGAGAGAGAGAGAGAGAGAGAGAGCGAGAGAGAGAGAGGGAGTTGGCAGAGAGAGGGATAAAATGTAATATGATGACTGAGACAAAAACCGCTCTCCGTTGTAATATAGATTTTCTAGTTTCTATTAAAACAAGCGGAACGCAATTCCGAGTTTTCTAAGGTGAGATATAGCTATTCCCGTAAGGCGTGATGGTGATGTCTACACCTGTTACTACTTAGGCCCTGTTTGGGCGCCTCTTTATCAGTTTATTGCTTTCTCTTTATCTCATTCTGGGTGTTTGGCAGCAACACCTAGAAACTACTTCTCCCAAGAACCGTTTTTCCATTTCAGAGGTTAGAAGCCAGAAGCAAGAAACAGCTTCACCCCTACTTTTTTATTTCTACTTCTCTATTTCCCTTTCCAAAACACATTCTGCACATTTCTCCCAAACACTCCTCCCACATCCAAAACTCATTCTGACCAAAAGCCAAAAAGTCAAAAATCAAAAGCTAAAAAGTAGGCTCCCAAACACCCCATTACAGCAGATTGGTAAACTATTTTTAGTAATTTCTGTACATTGAATTAAATTTTGAAACTTTAACACATGTACTAATACAGCTAGAGAGGTATCTACAGCTAAAATCTCATAAAATTACAAGTTCGGAAACTAGGGTAGAAAGGAAAATGTTACAATATATGAAAACTTTCCCCGAAATGATCCAGGAAAGTGAAATCAATGCCCAAGATTCATGTGTTTGTGAATCTGAGCCATTAATTTCACTTTCCTTGACCGTTTCGGGAAAAGTTTTCATGTATTATACTACTCCTCGAATAGAAAATTTAAATAATTGAGAAGAGGTCCATTATAGGTATTTGTACATGGCCCAGTCCACTGCTCATTTTTACAAGCTCTCATGTGTATCCATTGTCATGAATTTGTCGGAGTTACAATTATATTTTAACTCCCTACATGAGTACTCAGTTAGGTTTTCAAAATTGTAGTGAATAGTGATACTTATCTCAAACTTGAGAATGACTCCTCTCCGTCCCTTTTTAAGTGTTTAACTTTCCATTTTGGGCTATCCCTAAATAAGTGTGTGGTTTGAAAAGTTAATGGGTAAAAATTTGTACAATTATCATTTTGCCCTTTTGAAAAGTTAGTTGGTAAAGAGTTAATGGGTAAAAGTGAAGGATAATTTTGGAAAATTGAAGTAAAAGTTGATGTGAAAAGTGTAAAGTAGAGGAAAAAGTTGATGTGAAAGTTGTAATGATAATGTTTCTTTAATAATTTAGATTTACGAAATAACACATTTAAAAAGGGACGGAGGGAGTAGTAAAAATAAACATATAAGTCCAACCAACACCAACAACCGTATCACGGTCATTTATTTTTTTGGTTCTTTTCTAATAAACTAATAGCAAGGCACATCCATTTAATTTACCGAAGGACATGAAATGAAATATATATTATATCATATGTGATGGACGTGCATATTAAAAACAAAGAAAAAATAAGCTGAAGCTTGAATGACAAAAAAATCAGTTTATTTTTAGGTTTATGGTTATTCAGATGTTTTTCTAGTTATTTAGGGACGAGTGCACAACTCAGTCTATAAATGATGATGCTGAAGACGTACTTCAAATGTGTTACCATATAGAACAATGTGAATGAGTTGAAAATATTTGTACTCTCTTCTTTTCTCAGGACTCATTCTAGTCTAAAAGATTTATCTTAAATTTCCAAAGCAACCTATCCTTTTTTTAGTTGCAGAATCTAATTTAGTCCCCAAAAGTTTAATTCATTGGTATGAATTCTACGGAGAAATTTAAAATGCGGATCAAGTTTTTATTTTTATTTTTTTAAGGTCAGTAACTTGGAATTTACAATTCCAACGGAGAATGGCAGAAAGGATCTAATTGAACTAAGTTATCCCATTTAAGAGAGGCCAGGGTAGTTAGTTAAAAGATTGGGGCGCAGTGTATTTATCAGAAACCTTAGGGGAGTTTGGTACAAATTACCCTTACAATACCATCTAGTACTGTTGAACTGGAACCATGGGTCAATCCTGGTTGGCGCAGTGATTCATCTATCAATATCACCTCTCGTAAAGTCTTTACGCTGCGGGAAAATGCTAGGTATTTTTTCGTCAATCCATGTTGGCAGAGTGCTAAAAGACGTATTTTTTGAACATATTTGCTACCGGCACTAACAATTGTGTCACCTAGTTTGATAGACCATTTCGTCATCTGAGTTCTCGTAAAACGTACACATCTATCAATCACATATCCCGCGATCCACTATTTGTAAAAACCAATTGCACCAACTCTCTTAGATGGGATATACAGGACTTACCACTTATATGTGGGTCCACATGTTTTGTGTGACGGGCTTGGTGCAATTGTAGGTGCAAAGTGTTAGTTCTTATATTTTTTTTTTCTTTTTGGAACTTTTTGTGTCTATGTGAACTTTTGTTATTTTTGTATTTTTATCTATATTTTTCTTAGGACGAACGATTAATCTTAAAAATTTGAACAAATCATATGAAAATTGAAAGAAAACAAATATAGAAAAAGACTAATTTTTAGGAGAAGTCAAACATGTCTCAACTGACCCGGCTGATTAACCGTTTCGCGTTTTGTTTTATTACTCCCTCCGTCCCAATTTTATAGTCCCAATTGACACTTTTTATCGTCCCAAAAATATTGTCCCACTTCAAAACCAAATGAGGAATTGTTAAGGAATTTCCTCTTTTACCCTTATATTTGAAATTAAAAGTAATAAAAAAGTAAGAAAGTGTAATGATTGAAGGGTAAAATAAGAAAAAACATGTTTTGAAAAGTATAATGATTATGTTCCCTTATTAAGTTGGAATCCCCAAAAGGGACTATAAATTTGAGACGGAGGGAGTATAACTTTATTAATTAAAACGCACATTTTTCAACTTTATTCCAAAACTACGTGAAAACGTGGTAAGAAATCACGTTTTCTTAAAAACGTGTTTGAGAAACACGTTTTCTGCGTTGGTTAAGACGAATCAATCAAAAAATTAAGCGTGTTTGCAAAACACGCCTTCTAAAAACGTGTTTTGAAAACACGCTTTCACCCTTTGAAAAAAAAAAAAAAAAACCCACGCTTCATCGAAATAGCGTACTGCTGCAACTCTCTTTTTCCTTTCGTACCAAAAGTACTCAGACTTCTTCTTCTTCAACATCGATCCCATTTCCAATACCCTTGCCGCCCAAATCAAGCTCTCAATTTGACAAATCAAATCCAGTGCCATCTTTCCAATCCCCTCGTCGGACCCCTTTCACCTCGGTGACCACAGTAACTCTGTCACTAGCCACCAACGGCGACAAACTCCGGCGAGTCCTGTTGAGCAATTACCTTAAATTGAATCAACCCAACTCATCCAATTTGAAAGACCATTTTAATCATATTTATACCATGAACACTCACCAATCTTGGTAATTCACCATAAAATCTTTAATACACTAGTTCAAAACAAAGTACACACTCTTTACGACAAAAATTAGGAAAATTAACAAGAAAGAAACAAGTATCTATTGTATTGATATCATCCTATGACTTCTCTTTAAACAACAATCAACTCTCTATATGAGAAAATAAATATTCGAGCAAACCTATTCAACACACAAATTCTAGCAATTAATATTAGTGTATTTATCTCGTAATATTAGTGTATTTATCTCATGATTTAGTTTTACTTGACCCAATAATATAGAATTCGCTAAGAAAATTTGTGATATCTTATGTATTTTCATATCATTTAGCCTCATTATTCACACTAATATATGAAAAATTTGTATGTATATACTAGTTAGTAGAACTAATAGAGTTAAGGTAAATCTTGAATACCCTGTTCAAATTTTCTGAAGCTGCCACTGATGTGGGTGATTGTTGTTTAATTTTAATACTTTACAATTTATATTTTATTGGAGTAAAATAATTATGTTGGAGAGATTCATGCAATTAGTTTTTGGATTAATTTGGTCTCCTTATTATTCTCTAACAAATCATACCACTTTATATCCTACTTAACTATAGCAGTTTCTATATAATATGATCAGTTGGTTTTGTTAACAGACTTCCTATTTTTTCTCCACAATATTAGAAGGTAGCCGGATATTTTCTAAGTGATTAACATTAGCCTTTTGTGCCTATATATACATGTCATACTACTATTGGCTTTTCATCCATCCTTCAGCCAACAAAGCACGAAAGCCTCTCTCTCTTCTTTCTTTAACCAATGTACAAGAGTTCATACTACAAATATTCTAATTGATCAATTGCCGTACCTCTAATTGCTACGGATTTTGAGTGTCGGGAAACATAGATTTGTGAGTTTATATCGCTGCACATAAGGAGGCTCGTGGGTCGTTACGCCATTCAACCCCGTTCAGAAGCGGGTGTATCTTTCCTAAGGAGCATTCACATGCCTCGACCATCACCCGACTATTCTAATCTTTTCTCTGTTAATATTAATTTGCTATTTTGGTGGTTTATTATTTGTTAGGCATTTAATTTTCTACAGATTATCCTAATCCTATAATTACTCCTCCTAATCCTATAATTACTCCAACAATAATATATGATCGTCAACAATCCTATGTATCCAATAGTCATCAATGTTGCCAATTTTCTTGGTTTAGTCGAGCTGGGGCACTACATGCGGATCCCCCTTCGAGATATGATCGCTGTTGTGGTAAATTTCCTTCTTTCTATCCTCTTCAGTTCTTCAGTAAATACCGTACTTTTAATTCTTTCGAATAGTTGGTGATTTTTTCTTCGAGTCGTAAACAATTTGGTGATTTATTTCGTTGTCCATGATAGTAACATTGAGATGAGTATTACTATAGGTATAGATTACTTCCAATATTAGTTGCAAGAATCGGGTGTGGGCGCGGAAGAAGATCCTAAACTTATGAGCACTTAAAGGAGCGATATGTAAATGAAATATCGAAACCATTCCCTAGCATGCTTGAAGCTTATGAAGTTAAATTTCCGTTTCAGACTCTTGAATTTTCTAAACAAATGCCATTTAATGAGTCTAGTTGAGTGATGTGATAGATCTGAGCCGTCCATGGCCGACCACGGACTGCCGTAATCGGCTTAAATTTTACGTAGTTGGTTTTGAAAATTCTAGATTGCCTTTCAAAGCTATTTTTGAGATATATAAAGCTTCCTTGGTGATAAGCCCCTAATATTGTAGATATCCGGGCTTATCTGACTCTTTTTGTTCACACACACACGCGTTTTAGTGCCTTATATGTTTGATATGCGCGTAGTGTTGTTTTTGGTAGTTTCAGGGTAAACGAGTGCATAAGGCGCATTTGAAGCGCTTTGGGAAGCATCCCAAGAATTCAAGGGCCAAGCGCCCCATGACACTCCACCATCGAGCCTCGAGAGCCAAGAAATGAAGATTTGGTTAAGGTTTGGGAAGTTTAGAAGGCACAAGATCAAGCCGGAAGGCTAAAGGCGTGTCCAAGGCTTACAATCACTCCCGGTCGAATCCGGGAGTGAACGAGGACTCACGAGACCAAGTGCTCCCCTTCCCGAAGCTCGCACGATGTTCGGAAGTGTTTTGGAAGATGCCCGGTAGCACACAAGGCCAATGGATGGTGAAGAAAGAAGAGACAACCTCAAATGCCTAAGTATTGATGCAGGTATTGATGCCAGTATTGATAGGTATCAATACCTCTGAGGGACAAAGTTGAACAGAACCGTGGGTATCGATACCCCCAATTTTTGGTATCGATACCCAGGCTTCTCGGGTAACATGTTAAATGCAGGTATTGATACCAGTATTGATAGGTATCAATACCTAGCAACCCGAAAAAGTGTTTAGTCCACTTGTTGGACTTTCCACTTATGGAAACTTACTACTTTAGTTGGTTTTAGGATATTTTTGTAAGAGAGAAAGGGTATGTGTATATATCTCTCCCTCCCTCTTTCTCTCTCATATCTCACACACTTGTCATCTTGTTTATTTTTAGTCTAAATAGCTCTCACCTCTCTCCTCCATTGTTGTTCAAGTTTTAGCTCTAATTTCCTTAGGAACTCAAGTAAGTACTAAGTTTTCGTTAATTTCTCGTTTATTAATAGTTCTTGTAATCTTTGGATCTCCATATAAATCTAGTTTATTTGCGTTTTCGTCGGTTAAATCTTATCTCTCCTCTCCTAGCATTTTCCTTTGAAAACTCATGTTTTTATGTGTTGTTTGTTAATCTCTTAAGGTTTAAAGTTGTAGGCAAGGTTAAGATCATTACATAAAATTAGTTTTTAAGCATGTATGTCATGTTCTTTATTTCCTTCAAATTTCTAGTCAAATTTCCTAGTATGTTTTGTGAGTAATTTACTTAGGCTTGGTCATGGGGTGATTGACACTCCATGACTCGAGTTAATCTGTTCCTCTCGGCAAAAAGGCATACACTGTTTGTTTATCAAAGAATTAGGATCGATTTTATGTATCAAAATTCGGGTTTGTTAACCCCTTTGATCATGCGTTGCCAATGGCTTGACCACTTGGCACGTGTGATGCTTAGGGCTATGGCAACCCAAAGGTTTGTCTAAATGGCACAAGAATCCTAATCTTTGTGAAACACATTTTGTAGTTAATGGTTTTAAACTCTAAATCTTCCGTTCGGGGCCATCTAACGATGTCCCGAGCCGGTTATCGAGAGAGGAACGGATTAACTTTGGTTGTGGTTTGTTAAAATCTCCTAGACCTAGCCTTGCTTTTAATTAGCTTTTTAAATCTCCAAGTCATTTTCGAAGTAGAAAGAGAACCACCAAACAAAACCACCTTATAAGTTGGCCGTCTTAACGCCAAAAATCTCATCGCAAGTTAAACTTCATGCCGGTTGCATTTGGTCCCTGTGGAAATCGACCCCGGTCTTGCCGGGTTACTATGCTTTCGACAACCTAGCCCTACGCTTGGGGCATCCTATTCTACGACAAAGCTAGGTGTCAAGCATTTTTGGCGCCGTTGCCGGGGACCCAATGGTCCACCAAGCGTGAGTTTCACTTGTCCGCTGTAAGTATTTCCTTCCTTTAGTATAATTTAGTTTAGTTTAGTTTCCTGTTTTCAATTTACTCGTTGGATTTAACGAGGCGGCGGCATAGCCCCTCGGAACTGTTTGTGGTGAGGTGGTTGAATAACCCCTCCAGTCTGCTAGTTTGTAGTGTATGCACGGGCAGCGTGGTTACTTTCGAGACCCTCTTAATCGCCGCTTAGTTAGCATTGACTCTCCTCTAGTCGCAGAAATGGCTGAGGACGAGGTTCCTCGAGGAAATCCACCACCACGTCAGAGGACTATACGGGATTATTTGAACCCCGAACGCACTCCGCATACTTCGTGCATAGTCCTTCCCAACACTACACCCGCAAATACTTTCACCATCAAAACTCACCATATAAATTTGGTTCCTCATTTTTATGGGCATGATCATGAGAGTCCTTACTCTCACATGAGGGACTTTGATGAAATTGTGAACACCATTGTGAGTCAAACCGGTCAAAAGGAGTCCGCACGGCTCAAACTTTTTCCATTCTCTCTAAAAGGCAAATCCAAGGATTGGTTCAATGCTTTGAAACCAGAGTCGGTGCGGGCTTGGCTTGATTTACAAAGGGAGTTTTTCAAGAAATTCTTCCCAGAGCATAGAACTCGTCATATGATGCAACAAATTCAAGGTTTTCAACAACAACATGACGAGACTTTCTATGCATGCTGGGAGCGTTTTAAAGATTTGTTGATATCGGTGCCACATCATGGTTTGGAAGAACAAGAGCAAGTGATCACTTTTTATCGCGGGCTTTCTCACGAGAGCCGAAAATTGATTGACACGATGTGCAACGGAGAATTTCTTGATAAATATCCCGATGGGGCTTGGGAGTATTTGGACCAATTGGCCGAGAACAATCGAGCCTGGGATTACTCGAAACCTTCCGAGAGGTCCCAGTCGGCTCAAAGTTCGAATACTCCTGGGCCGAGTGCTTCTGGCAAATTCACATTGAATGAGCAAACCGACCTACACCGTAGGGTCGACTTGCTTGCTAAAAAATTGGACACTTTGGAATTGAACAAAGTTTCGGAGTTGGCCGCGGTGGCCCAAGTGGAGGAAATTTGTCACTATTGTGAGTTGAGTGGGCACATTTCGAAGGAGTGCCCCGCCTTCGCCGCTTTCAAAGAGGCCCTACACGGGACCGATCAAGCGGAGGTGAATGCAGTCAGTCAGAGGTACGATCCTTTCTCTAACACGTACAATCCGGGCACGAGAGATAACCCTTTGCTTAAATGGAGGGAACCAAATCAAGGGCAGCCCCAAAGGCCACTCCCGGCTCAAAATCAAGGTTATCGACCTCCCCAAGGTCAAAATCAAAACCAAGGGCAAGCCCGGTACCCTCCCAATCAATACCCACAAAATTACCAACACCAAGGTCAACAAAGCTCTAATGTGTACCAACCCCCTCAAAAGCGCTCGTTGGAGGAATCCCTCCAAATGTTCATTCAAACTCAATCGGTTGTTAACGAGCAAAATTCACATTCTCTGAGGGAGATTCAAAGCCAAGTCTCCAGGTTAACCACGTCAGTGGGGGTGCTTCAACAAGAAAAGGGAAAGTTTCCCTCTCAACCACAAGCAAACCCCCAAGGTCTGCACTTTGCGAGCGCCTCGTCGGGCCAAGACCCGAACACTCATGAGCAAGCCAAATCCATCACCACGTTGAGGAGTGGCAAGGAGATTGATAAAACTATTCATCCCAAGCCGGTCACTCCTCCAATTCCCTCTCCAGCTTTCAAGGCTCCCGAGTCCACCCCTTCGGACTCCGAGCCTACTCAAGTGGAGGAGCAAAGTGCTCCTATCTCTCCCATTCTGGCCCCTTATCCCCATAGGTTGAGGGTGCCGAACAAGCCGTCTTCAGAAACTGAGGTGTATGAACTTTTCAAACAAGTAAAAATTAACATCCCTCTTTTGGATGCAATCAAGCAAATACCCTCGTATGCTAAATTTCTCAAGGACCTATGCACGGTCAAGCGCAAACTCAACGTGCAAAAGAAGGTCTTTCTCACCGAGCAAGTGAGCTCGATCATCCAAACTGCCATCGCTCCAAAATACAAAGACCCCGGTTGTCCGACTATTTCCATCGTCATAGGGGGTAAAAAGGTTGAGAGAGCGTTACTTGATTTGGGAGCGAGTGTCAATTTGCTTCCTTATTCGGTCTACGAGCAATTAGGTTTGGGAGAGATGAAACCCACGAGAGTCACGCTTCAATTGGCGGACCGGAGTGTCCGTGTTCCTAAGGGTTTGGTAGAAGATGTCTTAGTCCAAGTAGACAACTTTGTCTACCCTGTGGACTTTGTGGTTTTAGACACTTGCCCCGTCACGAATGCTTCACAAGCACAAACACCTATCATTCTCGGACGCCCTTTCTTGGCGACATCCGACGCGGTCATTCACTGTAGGAATGGGTTATTAAACATGACGTTTGGGAACATGAAGATGGAGATGAATGTGTTTAACATTGGGACTCAAATGGGGGATGATGACGATGTCCACGAGGTGAGCATTATAGACACACTTGTACAAGAGCATGTGGACACTATTCTTTACACGGACCCTCTTGAGGTTTGTCTTACCGCCGAGGAGGTGACATTTCTAGATTCTCCGGAGGTAGAGTATTTATACTCTCTTTTAGATGTCGGGGATGTGTGTGGGACGGAAGCGTGGTCCCCAAAGTTCGAGGAGTTGCCTCCCATTGAGAGCAAGGCTCTCCCGTCTAGCGTCCAACCGCCTAAGCTTGAATTGAAAACCCTCCCGGACGCTTTGAAGTATGCCTTCCTTGGCATTGGTGAAACATTCCCCGTGGTGATTTCTTCTTCCCTTGAAGGACACCAAGAGTCCAAGCTCCTTGAGGTTTTGAGGCGGCACACTAAGGCCATTGGTTGGTCCATCGCTGACATTCACGGGATTGATCCCTCGGTTTGCACACACCACATATATTTAGAGGAGGATGTGAAGCCGTCCCGCCAACCACAACGTCGTTTGAATCCTATCATGAAGGATGTGGTGCGGGCGGAAGTTTTAAAGTTGTTGGATGTCGGGATCATCTACCCCATTGCCGATAGCAAGTGGGTGAGTCCCATCCAAGTTGTTCCCAAGAAGTCTGGCATTACGGTGGTCAAAAACGCCAATGATGAGTTAATACCTCAAAGGGTGACCACCGGATGGAGAGTGTGTATAGACTATCGGAAGTTAAATGCTAGCACGCGCAAGGACCACTTCCCTCTTCCTTTCATTGATCAAATCTTGGAGAGGGTAGCCGGTCATGCTTTCTATTGTTTTCTCGATGGGTACTCCGGATATAATCAAATCGAGGTCGCTCTTGAGGATCAGGAGAAGACCACTTTCACGTGTCCTTTCGGTACTTTCGCGTATAAGCGCATGCCCTTTGGTTTGTGCAACGCGCCCGGAACCTTTTCAAGGTGCATGATGGGCATTTTCAGTGACATGGTGGAGAAAATCGTTGAAGTCTTCATGGATGACTTCTCGGTATTCGGGGACTCGTTTGAGTCATGTTTAGCGAATCTAGAGCGGGTGTTGGAGAGATGTGAGGAGAAGCATCTTGTTTTAAATTGGGAGAAGTGTCACTTCATGGTGACACATGGGATTGTCTTAGGCCACATCGTGTCATCTAAGGGGATAGAGGTAGATAAAGCCAAAATTGAATTAATTGCGAACCTCCCTACCCCTAAGTGTGTGAAAGACATCCGGTCATTTCTTGGGCATGCGGGCTTTTACCGTCGGTTCATTAAGGATTTTAGCGCCATTTCACGGCCATTGTGTCACCTCCTCTCGAAAGACGCACCATTTATTTGGACACCGGCGTGCGAGGAGGCCTTTTCCAAGTTGAAAGCTAGTCTCACCTCCCCACCGATTGTACGTGCTCCCGATTGGGACCTCCCGTTTGAATTGATGTGTGATGCGAGCGATTATGCGATAGGGGCTGTTCTTGGCCAACGGAGAGGGAAAGAGCCATGTGTGATTTCTTACGCGAGCAAGACTCTCAATGATGCTCAAATGAACTACTCCACCACGGAGAAAGAGTTGCTTGCTGTTGTGTTTGCTCTTGACAAATTCCGGTCTTATTTGATAGGGTCCCCGATTGTGGTCTTCACGGACCATGCCGCCTTGAAATATCTAATGACTAAACAAGATGCGAAAGCGCGGTTGATTCGGTGGGTCCTTCTTCTTCAAGAATTCAATCTAATAATCAAAGATAAAAAGGGGGTTGAAAATGTGGTTGCGGACCATTTGTCTCGTCTTGAGTTTGAGGATCGCTCCTCAAATCTCCCTATCATTGACACATTTCCTGACGAGCAACTATTTGGTGTCTCTTCTTGCCCGTGGTTTGCGGATATTGTGAACTATTTAGCCACGGGCCAACTCCCTACCAATTGGACTCCCCAAGAGAGGAGGCGTTTCTTAAGTGAGGTGAAAAGATTCTTCTTTGATGATCCTTATCTTTTCAAGTATTGTCCGGATCAAATTATCCGGCGGTGTGTGCCCAATGTCGATCAACAAGGCATTCTTGCCTTTTGCCACACCGAAGCTTGTGGTGGCCACTTTTCCGCGAAGAAAACCGCTGCCAAAATCCTTCAATGCGGCTTTTATTGGCCGACACTTTTTAAAGATGCGTTTGAATTTTGTAGAACATGTGAGCGATGTCAACAACTAGGTGGTGTTACCCGGAGGAATATGATGCCCCTCATTAACATTCTTGTAGTTGAGGTTTTCGATTGTTGGGGCATTGACTTCATGGGTCCGTTTCCGATGTCGTTTGGCTATCTTTACATACTTTTAGCGGTGGACTACGTGTCCAAGTGGGTTGAGGCTATCCCCACTCGAACGAACGACCACAAGGTGGTCATTGAATTCTTGAGAGAGCACATCTTATCTAGGTTTGGAGCACCACGCGCGATAATCAGTGATCAAGGGACACATTTTTGCAATAGGCCCTTCGAAACTTTAATGCGTAAATATGGTGTCACTCACAAGGTCTCCACGGCCTATCACCCTCAAACCAATGGTCAAGCCGAACTTGCGAACCGGGAAATAAAGCACATTCTTGAAAAAACAGTGAATCCTAATCGGAAGGATTGGTCAACTCGTTTGACCGATGCCTTGTGGGCCTATCGAACCGCGTACAAAACTGTTTTGGGGATGTCCCCTTATCGCTTGGTTTATGGGAAGGCATGTCATTTGCCGGTGGAACTAGAGCACAAGGCCTATTGGGCCATCAAACAATTGAATTATCGAATGCCCGGGGCCGGTAAGCATAGAAAGCTCCAACTCAACGAGCTTGAGGAAATCCGGAGAGATGCATATGAGAGCACGACAATTTATAAATCAAAAGTCAAAGAGTTTCATGACAAGAACATTCAAAGGAAAAATTTTCATGTGGGTCAAAAGGTGTTGCTTTATAACTCTAGACTTCATCTCTTTCCGGGAAAATTGCGGTCACGTTGGGAGGGTCCGTATGTTGTGAATAAGGTGTATCCTCATGGTGCTATCGATGTTTTTAATCCAAGTAATGGTGAAATCTTTAAAGTCAATGGTCAAAGGCTTAAGCCATTTTTGGAAAATTTTGATGTTGAGGAAGTGGATGTGGAGTTGGTCGATCCCGTTTACACGGATGACCCCTCTGCTTGATTCTATTTGCGCTTAAACGGAGTCTAGGAGACTATAAATCCTTGGCGGTTGAGATACCTCTAGCGTTTGCCGTGCTCGAACGGCTATTGGTGGTCTGGTATAGCCACCCGGAATTTGAGCTATGTATGGAGTACCTAGGATGTCGGAAGTCGAGGCAAGCAGTGAGATCAGGGACAATACCGTCCAGCAATGTTTGATTTGAGTGTCGAGCTCCATCGAGATTGTTTCAAAATGGAGTGATGTTGCTTGGAGTCTAGAGTTCTGGGGAGCACTTTTTATAAAAATAAGAGAAGTGTTTCACTTAACTCGAAAGGGAGCGATAGCCTATTAGATGATGGCGCCTCTCCTCGGGTTACACCTGTACCTCTTCTATATTGCCAGTCCGACTAATAGGGAAACACAGTCTCGAGTTTCGGGGAGAAAAGTAGTACCCGTTAATCGCGTGAAGATTTGTTTGTTGGGGACTCGGCTATCACGGAGCGAGTCGGTACTAATCATTTTCTCTTAGTTGGTAGTTGGCAACTCAGTCTTTTGCAGGGTGACCATGCTACCGCACCAGCCTTGGAAGCATTGCCAATGACGAACAGAGCGGATGATGAAAAAACCCTCAAACTTGGTCGAGGTCTTGGAGGTCGACATGCCTCCCCGTCGGTACAATTTTTTGTTCCCTATCTCTCTTTACTTTAGTTCTCTTGCATTGAGGACATTGCAAATTTTAAGTTGGGGGGAGGGAATAGTGTAGTGTACATATTCCGTTTCTGTTTTTCATTTTGCGTCAAAATTTTTGCGATAAAACTTCCCGTTTAATACAATCTTATAGTGAGATACGGTAGATATGCTCAATCGTTCTATAATGGCTAGAGTATTGTATTTCGGTGATTTTGGTTGAGAGTTTAACTTGTGCATGCACATATACATGCAATTTGATGAACATGTTAGGCTGCATGCGTAGTTGAGTAACGTGCATCACTTAGAGTAGAGATTCACTCTTCCAAGCATCCCATGTTCTTTGCTTTCAATTCCTTGGTGTACATAATTTTTGATTTGAGTTAAGCTAGCTTATTGTCACTCGTGCATCATGTCGGAGTTTTTAGCGTGCTTAGGAAATGATACAAGCATTTTCTTTGTGTAATTAAACCACACATGAGTCCCATTGCACCTAATTTTTGTACCAAGTCTGTGTTTCCGTCCATTGTTGAGCCTTGAGAAACCGGTGTTTGGAGAAATTTAGGAGGTGAGACAAGGGGCATGCCAATTGAAAATTTGAAAAAATCAAACGGTAAAAAAATGAGACCGGATGTTGGAGGATAGGTTGGAAGTTGAGATGGGCGATACATCTCGTGAAAGGATTAAATTCGGAGTGTTACTTGCCGTTTCGTTACATTTTGGAATGGGTTGAAATGAAGTTGGGGTGTTACTTGAAGTTTCGAATCAGTTTTGAACGTGTTTGAAGTGAACTTGGGTATGCAAAGTGGAATGGAAATCAAAAGGGCTGAATCTGGGCTTTAAAGGGAAAGGTATTGATACCATTAATATGGGGTATCAATACCTTGATGTTGCTCAGCGAACAGAACACTGGGTATCGATCCCTTGGAATTTGTGTATCGATACAAGAGTTAACCCAGCAGAAACAGAACCGTGGGTATCAATACCCAGGTTCTTTGTATCAATACCTGGGGTTAAAATTTTACAGGTTAAAAACCCAGGTCTTAATTTCACAAGACCTCTCTCTCCCATAACCCGATCCATTCTCTCTCTCTCTTCTCTATCTTCTCTCTTCTTCTTCCACAGTGAAACCCACCACCGACCTCCACCTCTCTCTCGGTTCCCTCTAAAACCACCGTGGTACACCACCACTACCACCGTACTCACCACCGTCCTCCATTCTCCACCCCAAGCCCTAACCACCGAAACCCACAGCCTCTCCTCTCTCTCATCTCTGTCTTCTCCAACCACCACCGAAACCCACCACCACCGACCTCCATGGCTGCCGACCCACCACCATCGGTACACTACCACCACCAAAATCCATCATCTCTCTCCTCTCCATAAACCGTGAGCCACCACCACTGTGAAACCCCAAAATCCCATGGCCGAATCTCCCTAACCCGACCTCCTTCTTCTCAAAACTACAAAACCCTAACCTCTACCAAAACCACCATACCCGATTCCTCTCACTCCACAGTCCGAAAATTTCACCAAACCCCAATAGGCAGTCCGGATTTTTGGATTCTGTGCACCAACGTTCAAAAATTCACCGTGAAATCATTGAGGGCTTCACCAAATTTCTGGGTTTGTGGTTCATTCAGAGTGGTTCTTCCATGGTTTCAACAGTTCAGAGGTGAGTTCACAGTAACAAAGTTGCTATTTTTCTGTACCAAACTGGGTCTGGGCTGCCTACAATTTACATGATGTTTCTTGCTGGGTTAATCTGAAAATCTGATGGTTTGAATTTGAGTTGCTTGTTGCTTTCATCAATCATCACTATGAGTTGAAATCTCTTACTGTAGTGGTTATTGTATTGTGAACCATCTATTTACAAATTTGTTGAGCTGCATTTGTTGTTTGACTGAATCAAATTGAAGTAGGGGGTTGGATGGTCGTGAATCGGAGGTTGGAACTACATTTGTTGTGAATTGGTGGTTGGTGGCTATATTGTGGGGGGCTGATTATTGTCTGAAATGGTGAGGGAAAAAGTAAAGGGAAAAGAGCTAGCCATTGTTGATCAACCTTCTCAACCTAGCCGTGATGACGATCCACCATATGAGGGGGAACCGATAATGGCCGACGCGGGGGCTGGGTCAGGGCCTAAGAAACAAGCGAAAAAGCGAACTCGGGAGGAGGTGTTCAATGATAATACTACAAAGTGGGTCGAAAGATTGAAAGAAAGGCCGGCGAAGAATGAAAGGCAAGTGGATGCCATAAGTCTTGAGGAGAAATTCAGTGTTCCGGAAATACGCCAGGAGGGACTTGAAGGTTGGTTTGAACCGCTTCCTGGGTATAATCTCAAGTGTGCAAGAGAGTTCTATCAAAATGTGGAGATAAATGTGAACAAGGATATGGGGTTGCCAGTAAGACTCAAGTCGAAGGTGAATAACAAGCCAATCCTCATCTCTCCTAAGACCATCGCCTCGCACTTGAAGTACCAACGACCCGAGCCTTCAACAATCAACTACCCTCGGGCGGAACCAATTGACCCTGAGTATGTGAAAGACATACTTTACGATCATCCCGAGCAAGCTACCGATCCCATCAAGCCAAGCTTATTCAAGGAAGAAATCCGAACCCTAAACAAAGCCATTCACCACAACCTCTATCCTCGAGGAAAGGAAAATGCACCGAGTCAGAAATCGGCCGAGCTCATGGCGGCATTCATGGATAGTAGTGTCGTGGCAGATTGGGCGGAGTTTATTTTGAACCAAATGGTTGATTTTATTCAGAATACACCGTCAACCGCTCAAATGTGGTTTCCATGTATGATCACTGCTATATGCCACAAGCAAGGAGTGAAAGGCCACGCATACTATCACATGGAAAGGCTTGACCCGGGAGTGATTGACATGACCTCCGTTAAAAAGAGCCGGGCCCAATCAAGAGTGGGGAGAGCCAAGGCAGCAAGAATCGCTCGAGCATCCAATGTTCCACCCTCCACAGCCGGTCCCCCACTTTCAAAGACAAAAACCAAGTTACTTGTTCCTCCACCGAAGGGGTCAAAAGCCACAGTGTGGTATAAGAGGCTATTCAAGCAACAGGCTACCGTGCTCAAGAAACTAGACAGGATGGAGAGGAAAGAGAAATCGGAGAGACACTATAAGGAATGGCAGAAAAAGGTTCTCGAGGATCTTAGTGGGCAACACTATGAGGCCCCGCCGGAGCTTGTTGTGGAGGATAGTGGTGATGAAGAAGAGGATGGAGATGACTCCAATGAGGATTGATGATGGTGGTAGATGGGAACAATGGGTGGTGAATTACAAGTAGTAGTATATAGTAGTTGGCTAGAGAGTCGGTGGAGTCATATACACATGTTTTTGTTTTGTTAGTGCCACATCGAACTCTTGGTTTGTAGTTAATAACTTTAGTTGTTAGTTAGTTTTAATGCATTTTTTGATGCCGAAACTTGGCATATGATGGTATAGTTGAGGGTCGGTGGCGGCCAAGGGGTAGATGACCCAAGCTAGTATATGGCCGCCATACTTTTGTAGTCCCTCCTTTTTTGCTAACCAAGGTCAATACAAGCTTTCTATGTTTAAATTCCTTTCTTAGTACGTGATTAACTCCGATAGGTGCACGCTTAGCAATATTTCATGCTTATACTTGAATTTTTCCCGTCGTCAATTAGCTCATTTTTTCACAAGCGCTACTCTCTTTAGCTTGCGGTAATATTTTTGTCTCGTTATCGCAATTCATGCTAAGCGTTTACCGTGGGATGTCTTGATACTTCTATGTGTGTGATTGCAATTTTTGAGGAACAATTTTTGTCTAAGCCAATTGGAATCGAAACTTTTTGGAATGCATAACACTTGCCTACTTGTGTGGCCTAGTAGTTTCATAATTGTGCATGGCATGTGTGTGCGTGAGTTGCTTTTGGTTGGATGATCCGGATAACCGGTACTTTGCCTAGACTTTTTGTAGATTGAGCATAGTTATCGTATCGGGTACCCCGGGAAGTTTTATTTAGTTTAGTTGGTTGTTTAGTTTAATTTGCTAGGGACTAGCAAAGTCCAAGTTGGGGGGTGTGATAAGCCCCTAATATTGTAGATATCCGGGCTTATCTGACTCTTTTTGTTCACACACACACGCGTTTTAGTGCCTTATATGTTTGATATGCGCGTAGTGTTGTTTTTGGTAGTTTCAGGGTAAACGAGTGCATAAGGCGCATTTGAAGCGCTTTGGGAAGCATCCCAAGAATTCAAGGGCCAAGCGCCCCATGACACTCCACCATCGAGCCTCGAGAGCCAAGAAATGAAGATTTGGTTAAGGTTTGGGAAGTTTAGAAGGCACAAGATCAAGCCGGAAGGCTAAAGGCGTGTCCAAGGCTTACAATCACTCCCGGTCGAATCCGGGAGTGAACGAGGACTCACGAGACCAAGTGCTCCCCTTCCCGAAGCTCGCACGATGTTCGGAAGTGTTTTGGAAGATGCCCGGTAGCACACAAGGCCAATGGATGGTGAAGAAAGAAGAGACAACCTCAAATGCCTAAGTATTGATGCAGGTATTGATGCCAGTATTGATAGGTATCAATACCTCTGAGGGACAAAGTTGAACAGAACCGTGGGTATCGATACCCCCAATTTTTGGTATCGATACCCAGGCTTCTCGGGTAACATGTTAAATGCAGGTATTGATACCAGTATTGATAGGTATCAATACCTAGCAACCCGAAAAAGTGTTTAGTCCACTTGTTGGACTTTCCACTTATGGAAACTTACTACTTTAGTTGGTTTTAGGATATTTTTGTAAGAGAGAAAGGGTATGTGTATATATCTCTCCCTCCCTCTTTCTCTCTCATATCTCACACACTTGTCATCTTGTTTATTTTTAGTCTAAATAGCTCTCACCTCTCTCCTCCATTGTTGTTCAAGTTTTAGCTCTAATTTCCTTAGGAACTCAAGTAAGTACTAAGTTTTCGTTAATTTCTCGTTTATTAATAGTTCTTGTAATCTTTGGATCTCCATATAAATCTAGTTTATTTGCGTTTTCGTCGGTTAAATCTTATCTCTCCTCTCCTAGCATTTTCCTTTGAAAACTCATGTTTTTATGTGTTGTTTGTTAATCTCTTAAGGTTTAAAGTTGTAGGCAAGGTTAAGATCATTACATAAAATTAGTTTTTAAGCATGTATGTCATGTTCTTTATTTCCTTCAAATTTCTAGTCAAATTTCCTAGTATGTTTTGTGAGTAATTTACTTAGGCTTGGTCATGGGGTGATTGACACTCCATGACTCGAGTTAATCTGTTCCTCTCGGCAAAAAGGCATACACTGTTTGTTTATCAAAGAATTAGGATCGATTTTATGTATCAAAATTCGGGTTTGTTAACCCCTTTGATCATGCGTTGCCAATGGCTTGACCACTTGGCACGTGTGATGCTTAGGGCTATGGCAACCCAAAGGTTTGTCTAAATGGCACAAGAATCCTAATCTTTGTGAAACACATTTTGTAGTTAATGGTTTTAAACTCTAAATCTTCCGTTCGGGGCCATCTAACGATGTCCCGAGCCGGTTATCGAGAGAGGAACGGATTAACTTTGGTTGTGGTTTGTTAAAATCTCCTAGACCTAGCCTTGCTTTTAATTAGCTTTTTAAATCTCCAAGTCATTTTCGAAGTAGAAAGAGAACCACCAAACAAAACCACCTTATAAGTTGGCCGTCTTAACGCCAAAAATCTCATCGCAAGTTAAACTTCATGCCGGTTGCATTTGGTCCCTGTGGAAATCGACCCCGGTCTTGCCGGGTTACTATGCTTTCGACAACCTAGCCCTACGCTTGGGGCATCCTATTCTACGACAAAGCTAGGTGTCAAGCATTTGGCCAAAGAAACAAAGCTAGATGACTTTGTTAATTTATCTCAGTCTCTTCCCAATTTTTTATTCAGAATTTTAATATCGAACAAATCAAAAAGCCCCTTTTTTTTTTTGGTAATTAAGCCGACCAAGGAAGCTGTATAATTAAAACCTGTATGTACAGGGAAAAATGCCGCCAATTGCGCAAATCCATCATTTCCGTAACTTAGTACAAGGAAGTGTTTAAAAATATAGTCTAGGGGATGTCTCGGGGTATAGGTGATAGCAAAGTGGTCTTGCCTTGTGGCGTAGGGGTTTTCTCCCACCTAAGATTTCAGGTTTGATTCCCCTTGTCAGCAAATTCTTGGGCTGCCGGGGGTTATGTCCGGCCATTACCTTTAGGACCCCAAAATTAGTCGAAATGCGTACAAGCTAGCCTAGACATCCAATAATATATATAGACTGCAAGAGCTAAAGATGATTATGAGATAGAGTGATGTTGATCAAAAAAAAAAAAAAAGATAGAGTGATGAAAAGACCACGTCATACGATGTCATCTTTGGATGTGCTACGTAATGAGTTTTGACTTTTGAAAATAAAAAAAGAAAAATGAAACTGTGCTCTGGGTCTAATTATTTTTTATCAGAATATTACCTTAATTTTAATTGTGATTTTGAGCAGGTTGCGGCTTCTATTGCCGGTATTTCAGTAAGCTATGGAGTGTTGTGGTACCACATAAATTCAGACAAAATATTTAGCGGAGGCTCTCGTAGTTATACTCTGATGGGCATGTTCTTCGGGCCACAAAACTACACTATGATGATATAAAGGCTTTGCGTTCCACTCATATATATTCTTTGCGTTGTGTCATCTCGTACGGTGCAATTTTATGATGATGTAAGCCTAATTCGGCCCGTGAAATATAATCCGCATCGTGATATGCCTAGTCCTATGCTTGTGTGGTTTTGTATCGAGCGAATGTATTGAAATGCATGTCACATCCGCCATTGTAGTTTTCTTGGCATGATTCAAAATTCCTCTGGTTGTTCTCGATTTAATACAAAGTAACGTATATGATTCACTAAAAAATAACGCACAAATAAACTCAGTTAACAATCAATTGTGATGTTCTACTTTGTTTCTGGGGTATTCTTGGCACAAAAATAAGGACTACCCTTACGAAATTGTTCTGAAATTGGGTTGTGTTGAAGGGAATTAGAGTGTAAGGCTAGGGCTGAACAAAGAAACCGGCGGAACCGAACCGAACCGGAGAACTGGACCGAACCGAGTTTTTTCGATTTTTTTCTTTTACCGGTTCGGTTCCTGAACTTAATAAAATTTGAGAACCGGTTCGGTTCTCGGTTTTTGAAATTTTAACCCCGGTTCGAACCGAACTGGTTTCTCTCTTCCCCCCTCTCTCCTCTCTCTCTCTTTGAGATCGAGATTGGAGCTCGGAGCGGCCATGGTGTTGGACGATCAATGTGGTGGCAGTCATGATGAGCCAAGATGAGATCGATTCGTGTATGGATATTTCGATCGATTAGTAGATCTGATGTGTATATATGTTTTTCCGATTTTGTTCGTCTGTAGGTACATGTAGATCTGATATGTTTTGCCGTGGTGTTGGAAAATCTGTAGATACATGTAGATCGATTCGTGTATCATTGTATATATGTTTGTATGTTTTTCGATTTTTTTTCTGAACTGATGATGTATATGTGTGTGTATAATCGACGATCTCTTCTCTCTCCCCTTCCACGAACCGAACGGACCTCGGAACAGGCCCGAACCGAAACCGAGCGCTAAAAAACCGGTTTCGATTCTATGGTTCTCCCGAACCGAGTTTTCCCGGTTCACCCAAATATGACCATGAACCGGACTGAACCGAACCGGTTACACCCCTATGTAAGGCGGTAGACCGGCCCGTAAATGTCCCTCCTGTTTATTTATTTATCCAAAATGATGACATGCTGCTACCAAAATGATTTGTAATTTTCTGTTTTAGTTTGATGCAGTTTTTTTATTATTGGCAATTTCTTTAAGGAGTGGAGAGAGGGGGAAAAAAAAGAATTCTTAAGAAGAACATTTAGAATTTTCAAATAAAAACAACTAAGATTGACTTGGCAAAATGCTGTTTCTTTTTCCACGCCAAATCAGCCATCCACATAGGCCGGAACCGTCGATTAGAGTATCTTCCTTTTGAATACAATAATAGTCATCCATACAGCCATACAGGTCCCATAATTAGAGCAACCACAGCAACCTCAACAAATCTTCTCCTCTCCCTATTTTACGCAGGGAAGCACCAACAATAGGCTGCAACAGACTCAACAAAGAGCCTCCTCCCGTGGCTCTCCGTCGATCTACACGGTTTCGAGAGCCTCCAAGAATCCCCTTGGATGGCGATTACATTGGACCTCGACATACTTTGACACAGGTGGTGGGTGATTTTCCTTCATCCACTAGAGATCAAAACAAAAGGAAGCTTAAGGAGAAAATCAAGAAGTTAAAGGCTTCAAGAACTTAGTTCTTGAGGCTCACATGTCTTTCTTTTGTTTTGGTGTTTTTGTGTTGCTTCTTTGAAGTGTGCTTTGAGCTTAGTTGGATTTCTATTTTGTTGCGTTTAGGTCTTAGATTTTCCTCTCTTTATTTTTTCTTTCTTTTCCTCCTGGGGTATGCCCCTTGTAGGCTGTATATTCGGTTTTCCTTTTTCTATTTCAAGCTAATTTACCCAAAAAAAAACAGACTCAACAAACAGGTTAACAAAATAGAAAGGTGTACAGTAGCTCCCCAAATCCCACCCCATTTGTTCAGCCACTGTTCACTCCCTACTTATTTTTTAATTATTTTTCCCCTCACTCTTCTCTCTCCCTCTTCCCCTTCTCGGTATCTCTTTGCACCAGATCTTGGCCGACGGCGACGGGTTTCGTTCTACGGCGACGGCGACGGGTTTCGTTCGACAGCGACGGCTACGGGTTTCGTTCGACTTGGCGACGGCAACGGCGAGATCTGGGTTTTAGTGTCTGGGTTTCATTCGACGGCGACGGGTTTCGTTCGACTTGGCCGACGGCGATGGCGAAATCTTCGTTCGACGGCGACGGCGAGTTCTTCCGGTATATGGGTTTGGATTTCGTCCGACGGGATCAGGGTTTGGTTTCGTTCAACGGGATCTGGGGAGTTTGGGTTTGGATATATGGGTGTGTATGTATATATGTGTTAATATATTATATTATTTTGAAAAGTAAAAATCAGTATTTTAATAATAGAGAGGTAGTATAGGTAGTATTGTTGGAGTGTTGAAAATAACATTGGTAGATAAAGCACTGTTCAGTAATTTATTTGGCTCAAAATTTGTTGAGCCTTGTTGTGGATGCCCTAATAAAAGGATCCTCAAATTCTCATAACTATTTTCCTTGTGACGAAACCCGTTCCAGAAAACTGTTTTGCAATTTGTCTTTTACTGTGTTTTCACGCTTTACAAGACATGTTATTATTTCACAATACATTAATTAAAAAAAACTACAATTATTAAAAAAGACAAAGTTTGTGCAACAAGCCCATATGTGCTGCAAAGTTCATTTTATGTAACAGTCAAGACTGAAATATTGTCGAGTATTTATGACACTTTTCTCATAAAAAAAAATGCAGCATAATAAACGTTAATTTTTTAAGCAAAAAGAAATTTCTGATATTTCTTAAATGTATAAAATGTTCCCATCCTTGCTGAGAAAAAGTTTCGAAACAAGGTCTGGTACGTGGTGAATCAATGAAATGACAAAAATATCCAAATCACCTTGGCAATCCATGATGGGGGAGGCAGGTTGGCATGATTTTTCTTTTTCCTTTTCTTTTACTTTTTTAATTTATCTTTATTGAGATGGGATTTAGAGAATATGACCAATTATGAGATTTGCATGGGAGAGCGATTGGCTCATGCGACCAAAAATCTTCTCACGGGTTGGTTTATTATGTGAGTTTTGCAAAAGGAAATCGTTCGCGATTTATTTTATTAGACTTAATGTTTTTATCATCATACCAAGTTTAAATCGGTATTCATAAAGACGAATCATATCTCTACCGCATAAGTTAGTCACCACTTGCGGATAAACTATGGAGGCGGTAGAATAGTTGAATCATGGGAACGAGTCACCTCTCTAATCTTCCGATCATTGGATAGTACAATTTCAGTCCCACAAGAATTATTCCCATGCTTACCTCAATAATTTGGATCATTCATTTTGTTTAACTCATTGCCTCGTTGATTAGATTAAGCATACCAAAATCACGGTAATTGAATATCATTTGATATAATTTTGAAACACATTTGTCTTGCAAAATATAAGATTTAAACACTGGATCAAAAACATTTCTTAACCACTTTCCAACATATCTGGCTCAGAAGTCGGAACTATATTTGGCACTAGCAACTTCGGCACTATATATACCTCTTTTTTTTTTTTTAATCTCAAAAAAAATACGGACATTGAAAGCACTTTCAAGTGAGACTTCTCCATTTGCTTACTCCATCTTTGCTCAAATGCTTTAATCGAACCCATAAATTCCTCAACATTCAAGGTTTCAATGTCCTTGGTAATTTCAAGAACCGCAACAATGGGGACATGGGGTTATACTCCGCCGTCAATGTGATTAAATTTTTTCCTACATTTCTTTCATTAGTTATATTATCCCCATGTATTTTCATTTGATTCACAACTTCTATCATTCTAGAAAAATAACCTTGTAGCAATTCACCATCTTTCATTTCATATTCTCAAAATCTCCTCAAAGATTGAAGTTTAATTGCTCCTTTTAAGTTGTCCCTATACTCCTTTCGAAGAATGTCCCAGGTATCCTTTCACTTGTCTCGTTAATAATCCATGTAAAGATCTTATCCAAAACTTCTTGTTGAATCATTGAAAGTGCTCTTGCATCCTTCCTTTTATGTGCTTTCAATAGTTGCTTTTGAGCATCATCAAATTATCAACAGTTTTTGGATCAGCATATCCATCTTCAACATGCTCCCACAAAACCTTTTAAATAATTGGGTTTTCATTTTTACACACAAAAAATCATAATTCTCACCGTCAAATTGTTGGCACGGAGGTTGTTGAGCTCTGAAACCTTGATTGCTTAAACCCGCCATCTTCTTCGGCACCAGGGTTTGTTTTCAAGTCCCAAATATTCACGCCTAGTTTGTTTCTCTATCCTCCATTAAAAGGTGGTAGAATGCATGAGCGTATGAGAGTAGTGATAACATAGATGTTTAATTAGTTGGTAAAACCTCATAGATTATGAAATGTGTGTTGGTATAAGGGTTAAAGGAAAGCTTTGAGGAGTGTTGTTGCCTTCCTATTGGCTGTTGAAAAGTGCCATTCCAAATATGGTGAAACACGGGGGATAGGAGAGAGTGATGGGGAAAGGGAGATGAAGTTTAAAAGTGGATTATGTTTAATGATTTGGTTAGTGTAACTGTGTAAGGGGATTAGGGTAGTGGAACTAGCCAATTAGGGTTTGGTTAGGAGGGAAGGAGAGATGATATGGGTAGATAAATATAATACATGCATGTACATCATCTACATTTTTGGAATAGGGTAATCTAAGTAAATAAAGTATAGGGCAATTAATGCAATTAGAAAATAATCTAGTGTAATTAAAAAGATTTTGTTAAAATGTGCCCTTAGCGCACATGATAATGTTCATTAAACGAGTCTAATTAAATCTACTTTTGTTAAAAATAGTAAAAGTAGTTTATAACAAGCAATTCAAACTTAGATTTTTCCATGCAAACAAAGACAAATAAAAGAGTTAAAATGTACTCCTTATCATATGCCTATGGGACACATATCAACAAAACCCTAGTGCAATTGGGCCATAAAATGTTAGCTGGTAATGTGTCAAGTTATATTGTGTTTTGTTAGGCCCATAAATAAAGAGTTCTAGTAAAGGCCCAAGGTCAAAAGTGCATGTATATAAATGCTTATAAGGACCATCTAGATAAGGGTAGAGGTGTCAAACGGCCCATTTAATTTTGTGCCAACCGTGCTTCGTGCCGTGCCGGCCCTTTTACTAAACTGTGTCGTTTCTTATATGCCAACTATGCTTCGTGCCGTGTTGTGCCAGCCCATTTACGTACTAAACCATGTCGTGCCGTGCCGTTTCTATCGTGTCGTGCCCGTGTTGGCACATCTCCGAGTTTCGTCCAATTTTTTTGTATAATCTAGCCAATTTTCGTAGGGAAAAAAATTGTATATCTCATAACTATATCTATATTGACTTATTAAAAAATATATTAACATAATTCACAATTTTTTGTATAATCTAGCCGAGTTTCGGCGTATTAAGATTCACAAAATATTCCTACTGACTTATTAAAAAGTGTATAAAATATGATTAGAAAATTCATCATTAAAAATTAATTTTTTTGTTACATTAAAATTAGTATTTGTTGTGTCGTGCCTCATGCCATGCTGTGCCGCGCCTAGCCCACTTCCGTGTCGTGCCCTTGTCGTTCCAGTCTAGACCGTGTCGTGTCGTGCCGTACCCGACCTAGTTCCGTACTGTGCCCTTGCCGTGCCCATCTAAAACCGTGCTTGTAGCATGCCGGGTCACATTTAAACGTGTTGTGCCCGTGCCAGCTAGGCCTGTTTGACACCTCTAGATAAGGGGAAAGAATCAGTCAAGTGCCTACTCCCATTTCCCCCGTTTAAGCATAATTTGTTCATCTTTTAGTCAATTTTTAAAACATTTTAACAAACATTTTTACGTTTTTTTAATAAAGATACACAATATAGTTCCAAAAACTAAAAAAAAGAATAATTTTTTTTGATAAACTATGATTAAAGACAAAAAAAAAAAAACCACAGATGACGAAACAGTAAAAACCAAACAGCTAGAAAGTAAGGGCGAAATCATTCCGCTCGCAAGGGGGCAATGGTCAACATCTGAGCAGGTTGGGCATTTTGTGAGGGGGCAATGGTCCTGCAATGGGGATCCCCACCAGTCTGGCATCTTTACTCATTTAGAAAGTAAGGGCGAAATCATTCCGCTCGCCAACCCAGTCCCTGTTGATAAGGCTATCGATTGCCATTCGGGAGACCAGCTCCTTAGAGCAACTCCAACAGGCTCTCTACATTAGCCTTGTTGGCCATTGTAGCTAGCCAGAGCCCATTTTCATTGTTCCAAGAGGCTCTTTACTTGCCTCGGCAATTTGCCTTCCTCCCTTTTCACTGGCTACATGTAGCCAGACCCTCCCACTCGCTTCTCTATACGGCTGGCGCGAACAACTCCTTCTCTCTCCTCTATTCTCCTTTCTCCTCTTCTCCGTCTTTCTTCTCTCCCTGTATTTGTCGCTTATTTTTTTTCTTCCAAGGGCTGGTTCTTCCGATCGCCGCCGCTGATCCACTGCTCTAAACCACCACCACCAGTCTACAACCCCGCAAAACTCCTACCTCTTTCTGTACGAGATCAGAATCAGAACTTGAGATCAGAATCAGAACCAGCCCAAAATCATAAATCGAACAGGTAAGGCTCTCTCTCTCTCTCTCTCTCTCTCTTTGCTGTTGTTGATGGGTTATTTAAAATTTTAAACATGATTCTTGGGGTCTTGTAGATAAACACTCCTAGTAGGAGTATTGGGTTGTCCGATCTACTCACCAAGAGTGAATCAATTTAAGGTGCATGTGAGATTTAATTTTGCAATTTTCATGTTTGTCGTTGGGATTTATGTTTAGAATGTTCGATTATAAAGTCGGTTGATTTGCAGAAATTTTTCGAAATTTTTCTTCGTTCGATATGTAGATCTGTATTGCCTGGATAGTTGATCTTGGTATTGTGGTTGAATAGAAGAAACAGAGATCAATTGGAGATGAGGGTTTCAATTTCATTTTTAGTATTTGATGTTTGTTTAATGTTTGGTATGCAAAATCTGTTTTTTTAGTTTGGATAGAGAGCAAGAATAGAGAGTAGTGTTGGAATGGTGGTGTGAAAAAGTGAATAGGCAAAGTAGAATATGTACTTTTTTTGTACTTTCACCTAGTTATTTTGCCTAAGTAGTATTGGAGTTGCTCTTATGTACCTTGATGCCAAAATTGGAAGGAATAGTCTAGCATCCACCAAAGAGTTAAAGTTTGAGGCTATAGTAGACGGAAATTTGTTTGGTGCCACAAGGATGATTGGGATGTTGACTGCACGAAAAAATTCCCACAGGTGTGATGTGAAAATATAAACAGGATCTCTGCAACTGTAAAAATGATGAAATAAGTACAAACGTGTCGTAGTGTCCCTCACTTAAAAAACGCTTGGTACATATGACTGTCCACATATACGCCGTGCCGTGCCGTGCCGTGCCGCTTGTCTTCCATGCCAACCGTGCTCCGTACCGTGTTGTGTCGTGCCGTGCCCGTTTGCTTAATCGTTCCATGTCGTGCCGTGCAATTTTTCTTTATTTGTGTTGTGCCTTTTGTAATCGTGTCGTGCCGTGCCAGCCCATTTACTTAATTGTGTCGTGCCGTGCCGGCCCGCTTACTTAATCGTGTCGTGTCGTGCCGTACCGACCCGCTTAATCGTTTGTTTCGTGTCATGCCTATTTACTTAATCGTGTCGTGTCGTGCCGTACCGTGCCAACCCCACTGGCTTTCTGGTAGAAGGAACAAGGATTTAATGAAAATTCATATTGTATGAGCAGGACACGAAAAATCTTTTTCGGAAGGTTCTCCATCAACCTTGCGGCACCCAAAATAACGAATTGTATTATAACCATTGGGACAGCCCACTCTTTATCATTAAGTAATCCCTTGGCCTTGGCGCTTAGAATAGCCATTGTTGCACACAAGATTGGACCAATGCTCCAGGTCCTTATGGTCATGCTCTGGAGATTTGGATCATCGTACCTCGAAACGATGGACCGAACCTCCCGAATAGGATTTTCTACGTATTCTGGAAAAAAAGAAAACAAACCGCATAAGAAACTTATGAATTAGTAGACAGCAAAACTAATTAGGTGCTTAAAAATACAACTACTATTGGTTATCAAATTAAAATTGCCTAGAGTGTGTGGACACTTACGTATTTGTTTCCCGTAACCCAAACAAGAGGGTGGACGAATTATCTCAAAAGGCTCACGAGGAGGGATGTTAGGAACGATTTCATCAGGATGGATGTCAGTCTCAACGATTTCAACAGGATGGATGTCAGTCTCAACGATTTCATCCGCCATGAGGGAGGATTCAGTGTTTCGTGGAATACTCGCGGCAAAAGATTTCTGCATGTCAGAAGCATTTGACGTTCTTCATCCCTAGTCTGCCTCCGACTCAACAACATCCCATCAGACTGACCTGACAACGTCCGATCCTCCTCAATCTCTCCGGATGTGTCTAGGACCGCAAAATCTGACTCGAATCACTCAAATCCAAGCCCACCAGTGAATCCGGAACCGTCCAATTAGCTAGGAACAGCCTCCTCACAACCCAAAACGCCTCCGAATGTCCAAATCCGGCTCAATCCAGCAATAACACATACTTCTGAGCCTCAACATGAAAAATAGAGCACGTGGTTGGATCCGGAACGAAAAACCGAGTCGGGAACCGATCCGAACCGGCCAAGAACTGGTCAAAATCCCACTGAACCGGTCAAATAACATAATCTGGTCTGCCTCCGGACCATTATCCGGTCTGGTCCGGCGTGAACCCGATCTGCCTTTTCTCCGAAACCACCGGTCTAACCGATCCGAACCACCCGTCTCTCTAGTATTATAAATGCACTTCTATTTTTCCTTTTAATGCCTAAATTTACTCAAACATGAGTTACTAAAAGAAAAAAAAAATTAGTGCATTTTATTAGAAAATTGGGTGGAGAAATTTGTTTCCTTTATCTTTTGTCATTCTTCTCCTTCTCATTATTATTATTTTTATTTTTTACTTTGATACTGCAGAGCACTTTTGTTTCAAATAAGTTGCAGTTTAAATCAGTTGTGTCAAGTTTTTAGATAAAACTTTTTAGGGAGAGTTTCCCAAATAATAAAATCAGATAAAATCTACATTTACAACAATCGAAAGTTGATTTTATCATGAGAAAGCCATTTGCTCTCAAAGCCATTTGCTAAAATCAAAGATTTTAGCAATGCTAAGGAACCTCTTGCAGTAAAACTCAAGATCTGTTAGCTATGTGTTTGAGAATACATGGAGATAGCAAAAGTAAAAACTACTACTATTTTGGCCTAATAAGTCACATGACTCATTTTTTCGTCGTTAATTAATTTTTTTCGCATTTTAAAGATTTTTCTCAAACTTTTTATGTATTATTGGTTTATCTCGATGAGAGCAATCAAAAAAGTAAAACCGAAAATAATTTTAAACTCAATTTACCGAATGTTTTTACCAAAAAATTAACTTAATCCAAATGCACCCAAAGTTGATTTTTGATATTCCTTATCTCTCTTTCAAAGCACCAATTTCAAATGGCAAAATGCAAATCCATTGTTGCCCCTATGACACATTCAAACCTTTGCTTTTCCTTTTGGCTAAAGGGAAAATAAACTAATTTTCCTATGTATTAGCCGCGCAAAGCGGTGAAGTGGGATTGATTAATTCTCAATTATAGGGGTGCACAAGAAAATTCCATATAACCGCTAAACCGATTCGATCCGAACTGAACCGTTGTATTTGGTTAAGTTATGCAGTTCATTGGTCTGGTTATGGTTCGGAAAAAATAAGAACCGATAACTATAGTTCGATTACTGGTGCCCTACCTTCCATCTCCATCACAAATTCATATGGAGCCCATACAATGAATTGAATTGGTGAAGAGTGTTGTGGCACCATTTAGAGGTTCCCAGGACCACCCAATACTTTCCTAAACCGAAGTCTGGGAACGTTACGCGTAGTACAATTGTTAGCATTTTAAATTAGTTTATTAATTTCCTCTTCAGCCAAAAGGGAAATTAGTTAGCCTAAGCTATGTGCAATAAAAGTTTGAACGTGTCATAAGTGCAAAAATGGATTTGCATTTTGTCATCGAAAGAGAAATGTGGAATATCAAAAATCAACTTTGATTGCGTTTGGATTAAACTAATTTTTTAGTAAAAGCAGTGGTATTACTTAAATTATAAAGCTCTTTTTTTTAGCTTTTCGTCATACTTTTCACATCACGTTATTTGTTTTGAAGGGAGGAATCAAACAAGAAAAAACATACTCCTATATGTCAACCACTCTTGAAAAATGTTCATGTAAGATAAAAATAAAGAAAATTGCTACTATATATTTAACTTATTTTTTGTCTTTGTAATCTTTTTTCAACGTTCAACTATTAGAGTTTTTCCTCTTTGAATTTCCTTGTCGAGGCAAACTAAAATAATAACAAAATTGGCTTTCGTTAACAAAAAATGATGACTTGTTTGATTATCTGTTTTGAGATATTGTTTTTAAATAAAAAGGTTGTATAGGTTTGCATATGTTTTCGACTTTAAGGAATTTATTTGAAGATACAATTTTTTTTTTATTTTTTTAATTGAGCTACCATAAATACATCCAAAAAGGTAAATATAAGGAATAATTTACTAAAAAAATAATTAAAGACAAAAAAACACAAACGAAAAAGCAGCCAAAATTTTAAAAATAAATTTTTAAAGCCGTTTGATGCATATGAATTTCATAACAGACATGAGAAACTCAATCCCAATGGGTTGGTGTAGTGTCCGAGGTTTTGTGGTCTGTGTGGTTTGCTTTTTGGCTTTTGGTGTTGTTTCTCGTCCATGGAATAGGTTTTGTGGTCTTATGGTTTTGTCCTTTTGGCTTTGGTTTGTTTTTTGGTTTTGGTTGTTTAATTTGCTGTAGTGTGGCTTTGCTTGCCTTTTGTGGTGTTTCAGTTGGCTTCTTGTATGCCGGTGTGCCTTTAGTCCGTATAATCTTTGTTTTCTTTCGGAGACTAATAAATATTTTAGCCGATCAAATCTTGTGACTTAGTAAGGGTTTGCTTCATCTTAAGATCTCAAGTTCAAAACTGTAGGGATCCACCCCCCATGTGGGCCGAATTGGGCTTAGGCCCAAGGTTTTTTAGGGTTTCTTTAGAATAACCCTATGATTTACAAATACTCTTTTAATCTCTCTTATTATAGTATGTGGTAGCATAATGTGAGAGATAGAGGCTGAGAGTGTGTTCTGGGGAGCCGATTGTGGCTTCCCCGGAGAGGGGGCCGTTTGTGGCTTCTCGGAGAGGTTTTTCAACTTGTACATTGTGTCATGAGAGGTCACCGGATTTGCACTTAAAACACATGGATTCATGAACAAAAAAAAAAATGAAGTCACACAAAAGTTTTGCTCACAAGGTTTTATTTGTCTCATTGAGACGAATCATACGGTCTGCTCACGGTTGAGTTTCTTCACTAGAATGGGTCCCACGGTCGATTTGAACAGAGGTGAGAGACGGCGGAGCACAAGCAGACAAACTTGAGGTCTTCGGTTGTGAAAAAAGTGATTGGATGGAGGTTTTGAGCATGGGGTTGTGTTCAGTTCATCTAGACAATGACGGGGATGGGTAGCCCGTTGACGAAAATAGCCGGAGTTGACCGCATGTGCTGGTCGAAGGCAGCGTGTGCAAGTCCTACGCGTATTGTATTGTTCACGCGCGGTCAAAGGTTTGGGGTGATCCAGTCAGTGCTGAGTGAGTGCCCAGTTAGCAGCCATGTCGGATACCATGTCAGATGGTCAGCGACACATCAGCACAAGGATCATTACTTCACTGGTTTTGACCTTTTTGACCATTTAGTTGCACTGTTTGGATTGTTTGACCAGTCATAAGGATCAAAGGGTTCAAGGGAGGGTCCAGGCACGGGTTCAAAGGGGTAAGGCTATTCAAAGGGGTCAGATGCCATTCCAAAGGGGTCCAGAGGTATTTTTTTTCGTTATTTGGATAAAGGTTCATTGGTTTTTTTTTGCAATTTCAGAGCCGATACAACTCCAATTTTTGCAAGTACTCACTTTTGACTAGCTCGACGATTTGAATCCAACCGCGCACTCCATTTTTTGTGTAGAGGCTCGAAATGATGTATTAGTGTTGGATTGAGCCAAAATTGGACGTTTGGAGGCATTTTGGGTTGTGAGGAGGCTTGTTCCTAGCTATTTAGACGTTTTTGGATTCAATGGTGGACTCAGATTTGGGAGATTCAAGTAGGATTTTGCGGTTTTGGGCACAACGGCAGAGGTCGAGGAGGATCGGACATAATTAGGGTCGATTAGTAGCTGTTGGGTTCAGTTAGGGGCAATCAGTAATGGTCAGTCGCAGTCGAAAAGCAAGGATACACTCTTACGGGTTTTTGTACTCCAGTTTGGGGGTGCATGGATGCTCGTTTGGTTAGTGACACATGCGCTTGCTAGATCGATAGATCAAAGAGATACGATGGGAGTCCAAGGGGTGCTAAGAGAGCCAAGAATCGTACGTAGATGAACCAGGAGGCAGGATGATATCCGAGAGAGCTGGAGGAGAGTGGCATGAGACCAAGAAAGTAGCGGGAGTGGCGGACAGGTACGTAGAAATGGTGTTTCACAAAGAGTAGGATTCTTGTGCCATTTAAACAAACATTTGAATGGACATCGCCCTAAGCATCACACTTGCCAAGTGGACAAGCTCTTGGCTACGTGTGATCAAAGAGATTAACAAATCCCAATTTTGATACATAAAATTAATCCTTACTCTTTGATTAACAAGCGATATTTCCAATATGACGAGGAGAGCAAATCAACATAAGTCACGGGGTGCTACTCACCCCATAACCGAGCCTAAAACGACTACTCGATCATTGCTAAGGAAAATATGACTAATTTTGCAAAGAAAATAAAGAACATGACTTATGACTTTATAAACTGATTTTTAATGAAGATCCTATATTTGCCTAACACTTTAAACCTTGAGAAAATAGCAAACAACAACTAAAAACAAGGATTTACTAAGAACAAGTTAGAAGAAACATGAAAACTAAATACTTGGAATGGTTGAAATAAACTACGTATATTAGAAGAGCTAAACAAGAGTAGCAAGATTAACAAACGAGAAACTTACAGGAAATTAACGGTTACACGGGAAATCTAGAGAGAGAAACCTTGAGAAACCTCCAATGGAGGAGCAAAAACTAGCTAAGGAAGATGATAATGAGGAAGGAGAGAGGAGAATGTATATATCCTCCAAATCCTCTCTCCAATAAAGTTATATAAAGCACTCACAAATAACAAAACATTCCATAAAAGGAAAGTGCTAAAAGTGCCATGAAATTGCTTTTCAGGGGAGTTTGGATCGATCCATGCTACCTTTGGATCGATCCAAATGTTGCTGGTTAAGAATTTTCCAAGTATGGATTGATCCATCCCAACTTTGGATCGATCCAAAGAGGTCTGATGTGAGCTTGTTGAATTGGATCGATCCAACATACTTCTGGATCGATCCAAAAGTCTCTGGTGAAGAATTGATGAAGTTGGATCGATCCAACCCCTCTTTGGATCAATCCAAAAGGCTCTGCTGGAGATTAATGAACACTTGATCAATCCACTTCAAGTTTGGATCAATCCAACTTCTCCTTGGCTTGAATTTCACTCCTTTGGTCACTCCGCTTGAATTGCGTGCTTCCGGATTTCTTCCAAGGAACTCAAATGGATCATGTGACCCTCGGGGAAGATGATCCTTGGTCTTGTGAGTGCTTGTTCACTCCCGGACCCCACCGGGAGTTTTTGTGAGCATGAAGCACGGCTTCAAAGCACCGACTTGAATTGTGACCTTCCGAATCCCCGGGCCTTTAGCCGAATCGTCGTTCCTTCGCTCTAGAGGCCCGGTGTTGGCGTGCCATGGGGCACGTGGCCCTCAGTAACGTGGCACGGATCTCAATGCCCACAAAACGCGCTCATTTTCCATGTTTAACCTGTAACTTAACAAAAACATTACTACACGCATATCAATCAAATAAAACGCGAAATCGCGTGTGTGTGTGGAATAAATGTGTGAGATAAGCCCGGTTATCTACAATATTGGGGGCTTATCACTTATGTATGTTTGTGTGCATGTGTGTGACCCGGAAGCACAACAAAAACTTCTTCAGCGCTGCTCTGACTTTAAATTGGACCACATTAGTAGAGAGTTGGATTGGTCCACAGGATTTTTTGAGGTGCGCGTAAGCTGGTTTGAACACCTGATTGCTAAAAAAAATACACGAGAAACTCACACATATTTGATAATTTAGGACATGACACGTCTTTTTACGAAACATAAGTGTTCTAATCATTTTCCTCTTCATGATAACAAATGTCAAATGGCATAATTACAAAACGTATAAAAATTGAAGTTGAACCTTTTTTCCCGTATGTATTCCAATAATGTTACAATTACAACCATTTTGGCCACAACTATTTACAACCCCCTCACATTCATGTGGCGCAAAAAAAAAACCCTACACTTTTTTTTGTCGGACCTTTTCACGAGTTTCCAAGTCTGTGGGCCTGGAATAGCATCAATCTACGTATCGGAACAAGAACCGCACAATTTCAATTCGCATGTGAGAAGCTATGGCAAAGTTCAACCGGTTTACCCTTTGAAGCTGCGATTGCGCGAAAATTTTTGTATGTATTCTTACGGATTGACAAAACTTTCCTTGTGTTTGCCTCGATATTTCGCTTGAAATCTCTTGGGAAGAACAAAACCTATTCAATGTTTGTATAATTTCCCTACCCTGTCACAATCCATCACCTACCAATCCGAATTCCATTACACTCACTAGTTGAACACCTCCGTACCCACACGGAGTCTTGTGCTCATGCTCTTACCCATGGTATTTTGCTTATGCATTTCTTTGGATGACATAATTTTAGAATAATGCATGTGATGAACTCATGAAATTCACGAAGGCCACAAGTTTATATAACCCAAAGGAATACAAACTTAGTGAATGTGGGAGTATTAATGCATTATACTCTGGTAAAATGAAAACAACTGAAGGATTTAATCAAGCTGAAAACTAGGTGGTTTCACAAATGCAAACACATAAATTACCACCATCATGGCATCAACCTCTTGACTTTAAATGTTTGGTCAAACGCTGATAACCATGCCTTTGGTCTAACTTGTCCAAACCATTCCATTTTGAACCTTACGTTCAATTTCTGTCGAAATTTTTTACAATCGACTAAACGGCGGCCGCGGTCCATTACATATTGTATATATAATTCACTTAATAATTCTCGCTTATTCCAATTTTAAAATGCTATTGTATTGGCAGTTTAATTAGGTAGTGATATATTTGGTTTCTTTTCTATTGCTTAATGATCTGTTGGATATTTCATTGAAGAATGAGACAAAGATCAACTCGCATAGAACAATTTTATTTGACTTTATACCCCTTTTACAAAAGGCTATAATTTTTGTTTGGTCCTATATATAGTGTTTTACATAGACTTAACTTAATTTGCAAAACATCCAATAGTATGAGCATGAGATATACGTTCACACCAACATCCTGAAACAAAATTAGTAGTATGACAAAACATTAGCCAGGGGGAACGTATCACTTAATGGAATCTTTTTTTTTTCCAATCAAAAAATAAATAAATAAATAATGAGACCAATCTTCGGAACCCATCCCACAACCTACATGAAAATCCAAAATCTAAAATGCTACTTGTACAAAGCAAAATAGTAGAAAACAATTAAAAATGGAACAACTTAATTCAAATTTCACCTTCACTAGCAAAAAGAGCTATTCAATATCAACTCCTCTCTCTCCCTCCCTGCGAGGTGTATGATTTGGATAAATAGAATAAATTGATATATCAGATATAAATATATGGTTTTGAATTCTCCAATAACCAAATATAAAAATAGATGAGTACAAAGATTTGAAATATATAATTAAGCAAGATTTATAAATTTTATATGTAGGAGCCTTGTGCACTGAATACACCCCATTTTTTAGATTTATAGAATATGGAACACTATATGGTTATTCCTTTAAGTAAGTACGACATTGCCCAAAAGACTTCTATTAAACATTCTAAACGGGGAAGATTGAGATATGGGATGTTTAAAAAGCCGATCAAGTCTATTTCACGAGGTTAATGCATCCAATGCATCTATATCAAAATCGTACATTGAGTTAATGCATCCAAACTCAATTATAAGTAATTTTTTTGTTAATTGCCCAAAAGTTAATGCATCCGATGCATCTATTTCACGAAGTTATTTCTCAATGAAGAATGTAATTGAAATTAATGGAGCAGCGACTAATAACACCATCTACGACATACATATGTCCTAATTCAATCCGAATAGTACACCGTTGGAGTCAACTAGTATACATTATATTAGACCACATGACTACATTCTTCTTTACATTTATCATAACCTAAGCTGGAAAATACACAATAGAGTTTAGCACATAGATATAGTTTTGCAACCATTATTCATACATGATGCTAGAGCATACTTCATCAAAGCAAGCCAGCTTAGCAAGTTCCAAACGTTTGAACATCAAACACCTGACACTACAAGAAATTTCACAATTGCCTACTGAAGTTTGATTGGCAAAAGTACCGTATTTAGTCGGGAAAAGGAATCGCTGACAAAAAATTTGGTCGGCAATGTGTCGTTTGCCGACTAAAATAAATTTGGTTGGCAAAGGTAGCTTTTCCCAACTAAATATTTAGTCAGCATAGGTAGCTTTTCCCAACCAAAACAATTAGTCGGTAAAGGATTTAGTCGGCAAAGGTTGGTTTTTCCGACCAAATAATAATGTAGTACTTAAATATTGGCCCTCCAACGTAGTACAACTTATGTTTTCATCCCAGTTAATTTTGGGATTTATATTTTCATCCTGAAATTAAAATAAATCCCAAACTACCCTTTTCTCTCTCCATATAATCTTCCAAATCTCTCTCTCTCTCTCTCTCTCTCTCTCTCTCTCTCTCTCTCTCTCTCTCTCTCTCTCTCTCTCTCTCTCTCTCTCTCTCTCTCTCCGATTTTCTCTCCCCTCTAAAATCTTAAAACAAAATTTGAGATGAAAAAATCATAATGCACAGATGCGATAAACTTATCACAAATAGGATAAATTATTAGCAAACCAATCAAACCAGCAACAAACACAAGAACTTGTCGGCAAATCATTTTAAAATATGGGTAAAATTATTATACATCAGTTATGATAAATTTTTACAACAAATATAAGAAACCTGGTAAAGTTGAAACTTTCGTACACCGAACATTTCGACAAACATCATGAACTTGTCAGAAAAAAATGGTAAAAATATAGTACAAAAATTATGATAAATTTCGACAATAAATACAAGAAACATGGTACATGGTAAATTTTACCATGGTAAAAATATAATACAAAAATTATGATAATTTTGACAATAAATACCATGGTAAATCATGCAAAAAATATGTTGAGAATATACACGAAACATGGTATGTACTTAATTAATTCGTAGGTATGGTGAGTGGTACACATTGCAATATTTTGAGCCATTTTTAACATTGGTGCAATTGCTCTTACAGAGAAGAGAGAGAGAACCGGAGATCACTTCTGGAGAACACCTTAGAAATCACATCCAAATTGCTTATCTCCGTAATAAAATGTTCGGACTTAAAAGAAACTCTTTCATAGAAGAGTTGCTTTAAATGTAGACCGTTCTAAAGACTTTCGGATGGTACAGATGTGATATCCAGGGTAAAAGGGGCAAGCAAAGAGAGGAAGGAATGAGAATAACCATTCGATTGCTCCTAGCACAATTTGCATGGGATTGGCTCTTGCGGCTGTGGCCCATTTGTGGGCCTTTCTTGGGCCCACTTTAGTGATAGAACCAGTTTAAATTTTAAATCCCGCACGTAGAGATCAAGTGCCAAGCTGGCACGTCAATGGAGTAACATATTTATGTTGCAAGAAAAAGGAAAAACAAAGTTTGAATATATTGAAACCTATTTTTTGCAAGTGTTCTGAAAGAATATGAAACGGTGCTTGATTAACAAGGTTTTTTTTTTTTTTTTGGTATTCTTGACAAGATTTAAAAATTAAACGATGTCAATCAAAAATGGGTTCAGAATGAGCCCAAAAACAAAACTAACTGAATAGTGCGAACTTTGAGTTTCTCGATTCCCCAACCAAATCATCAATTTGAGGCCATCCCATTTAATTTCAAGAGATACAATTACCAAAAAAATAGTTTTAGGACACACACACACACAGAGTCATTTTTTTTCTAAATAGATATAAAATTTGGTTGTTTTTTCCTTTTCTCATTTAAAACACCCAAAAGTAGACTTCCAAATTGCAATTGGGCTCAACTTTTTAAAATTTAATGGGGCTTTAAATAAATTGGATTGTAATTTGGGGCCCACGCAAGTTGGATTGTAGTTTTTGGGCATTTTTTATTCTAACCTAGTATAACAGTACTTGGGGGTCCCAAAAATTGAAACTTTTCGGCACCCTAGATCGCTGCCTGCTAGGCTTGCTCCAAGGCTAGCATTGTAAGCAACTCAAGAATATCTTTTTCCATTTGAGTGTGTACGATATACACCACTATTCATAGCATTATATATAAATTTAATACCATCAAGAAAAATCTCATGACATGCAACTATTATAAATTCATACCCCCAATGTCATGGATTGCTATACAATAATCCTATATAAATTTTATGCCAAAATAATATATGAATTTTTCTGCAAATACTGTAAATTAAGCATGATTTAAAGGTGTATATATCGTACACACTTAAATAAGGGTGTTTACTGAAGCATTTTTTTTTCTTTCTAAAACCTATGAGATTTATATATTGACATTTAATGAACATGTAATGCAGTGAGAGAAAATTGGGGTCCATAGGATTTTACAAACAAGTAAATGGACAAGAACAAGCAATTAATAATTAATCCTTGAATTAAAAAGTAAATCTTCCCTTAATCCTACATGAAAACAACAAACCGACATCAAACACAAATTCCTAGTCTATTTTAGGAACCATCTCTTCTTTTCTACCAATTCGCCAAAATCCAAATACCATGTAACCAACCAAGCCGCTAGGGGAACCTTAAAATGTCACAGAGACCATCAAATACAGAACCATAATCCAAAAATCCACCTGAGCTATAAGTAGTGGCCCTGTCATCCTTGCTGCACATTGTAGATTGAGGCTGAAACATAGGTGATAGCGGCGGCAGCAGGAGGGAAGCAGGTGGCCTTTGCGGTTGCGACAGATGAGGAGAAAGATGTGGCACCGGCGGGGGTGGAGAAACCAGTGGTAGTGGTGGCAAAGTGGGGGAAACAGGTGGTCGTGGCTGCTGTAAGAGAGCAAGAGGACAAAGTGGTGGTCCCAGTTGAAGCGCTTTGGTATTCAGCGGTTGATGATCATTTGGATTTGGATTTAGCAACTCTTGAGTATGAACTACAGCATGCATCTTTTTGTCATCTTGTTTGTTAACAGAAGGCTTCCTATTGTAGATCTTGCATAACACCCAATCGTCCAACTGCATGTAAAAGAAAATAAAAAAAATTGAAAAGAACAGTTGTTATGGTATTGGAAACATTTTTTTTTTAAACGGAAAAAGAATAATTGTATTAATCTTTGAACTAATGAGTACATTATTGAAATATGGATTTTCAGAGACTAGGAAAATGCTAAAAGATGCCCACCTAGTCGATCGGGTGAAAGTGAGGCCAACTTTACTCTAAAGCAACATGATAGTATGTATATATTTAGGATTTGAAATAATTCATTGAAGCACAATTTATGTAGAGAGCTAACATAGGAAAATGCTAAGTACCCCGAAAATTATTCCGAAAGTAGAATCAACAATTCAGATAACTATCCAATTGAATCTGAACCACAGATTTCATTTTCGAGATAATTTTCAGGGTATAGTACGTAGCATTGCTGAGCTAAAATATATAGGATGGACATTAATGTGTGTATATGTACCTTCAAGTCACCAGAAGTCTTGCATTTGCATGAACTACTGTTATGCTTCTCAAGGGTATACTCATGCATTATCCAATTAGTCTTCTTTGAATTGGATCTATGCCCTTCATAGAAAACAAGTATTGACTTATACCCAACTGTCTTGTTATCGCTATGAATAACAGGAGTGACAGCTCCGGTAGCCTTCCAGTATCCGTTATTTGCTGCTCGATCTGGCCTGCTGCCTCCTGCGAACTTCTTAACCCTGGGAGTGAAAAAGAATCATTCTTGTTCTCTCTGTAGTTCATACATCTCTGAAAGTAGTTCAAATAATCAACGAGTCAGTTCTTCTCTGTTATGGTACACTACTTTTTCTGTTAGGGGCCTGCAGTACTACACTACATGAATCTTGTATACAAGCATCTACGTGCAGTAATTCATAAAATTTGAGTTGTGTACTATAAGTTCGAAATCACCACAAAACTGAACTCATACAAAAGATTGTATCATTAATTCATTTAATTGTATGGGCCCCTTTTTGTTATGATGTCAAATGTGATTTCAACGTAATCCCAAGGGGTTTGGCCAAAGTGGCTACGAGAAAATAATAAGAGCTTGTCTTTCATGAGGTCCCATGTGCGAATTTCACAGAAATCAAACATTTCAAATCTTGAGACCACTTGAGGGATTGCCTGGTCCGTTACCTTTAGTGCCCGGTGTATATTACACTTCCCTCCCTAAACCGAGATGAATCAAACTCTTTTCTTCTTCTTTTTATTTATCTATTATGATAACCGAATGTCCTGGTCAGCTTACGTGTACCTCGCGCGACTAATTTCGGAGCACTGAAGTTAATGACCTGGCATATATAACCTCAAGTGGCCCCAATGTTTGAGATAGTTGGCCGCTGTGGGATTCGAACATTCGACCACTTGATCAATTAAGCACTTATAATTTTTTCATGCCCACTTTGTCAACCTCTTGTTTTGACACAGATGAATCATAAAACAAATATTTCCCCTTTTTGTATGAATAGGGGAATCAAACAATTACTCCGGACATACATGACTGAGATATATCAAACCCTAATTTTGGTCTTCTAATAAAAAAAACCCTGAGTATGTTTTTTTTTTTAAAGGAAAAAGTGTTTGACTGAAATTTATATCAAATCTAGGAGAAACAAAGAAGAAATATCAATTAAAGCATTCACATTGCCGCTAAGATAAAAATTAACGCATTAAGATCGATCTTCGTGCAACCATACAGTAGTGGGCCACGTAAATAAGTTATGTAAAGAATTTTAATTCAAAAATTATTTCTTGAAATTGCGGCAAAATCAATATCCTAATGTTAGGTTTGTGAAGCCATTTAGTATTCGGGGTTTGACTTGATTATATGTAAAACGATAATTATCAAAAGTGTTGTACGCAGCCTCTTGAACTGCATGCTCTTTTTTTGTTCGATATAATTGAAAATTGATATAAGTCCTTAATTTACTAAACTATGTAGTTAGAGAATCACATAAAAATCTCTATATCTTTCTATTCGCGTTCTGTTTTGCATATTGTGTGTGTTAAAATTTGATTGACCGTATATCAGCGGGCCACGTAGATTAGTCGCATATGTAAATACATATCGACGTCAATATGAAGTGATAGAAAACCAAAATATGAATTACATATCGACGTAAATATCGATAAACAAACTTGTTACGGTCAAATTTCATATGGACAAAATCAAATCATATTACAAGAACTTTATATATACCATGCAAAGTATAATCCCATTTAAAAGAACTAGGTTGCGAAAAAAAAGATTGTCGAACGAATGCTCAATGCTTCCAAGAAGAGAGAGTAATTACCAGAAAGTTGTTGAGGATTGTATTTATAAATATTAACATCTCTGAAGCGGTTTCTTGGTAAATCCCGGTTCAAAACTTTGTTCCTCAAATAGTGCAAGACAAGCTCGGAATCCGTCGGGAGAAACCAGAACCCTGCCGGAAGATTAAGGGAGTCCTCATCCTTCTCCATTCTTGCAACGAGAGAGAGAGAGAGAGAGAGAGAGAGAGAGAGAGAGCAGTGTTCATGTTCATTACGTTGTTGAGGAATATATATAGAGGTAGAAAGACGGCTAGAGGAGGAGGAGAGACAAAGAGAGAGAATCCACGAGAGGAGAAAAACTTGGGTACGTGTACGGGTATGGCCACGTAGTGTCTGACGACGCATCTTTACCGTCCAAAACTATTTGAATGTAGACCTAGATTGCAAAGAGAGAAAGATGAGAAAGTGGGAGAATAAATCTGAGTCATCCAAAACACTATTGGACAGCTAAGATGTGTTGTCGGGCACTACTTAACCGTACCCCACACACACCCAAGTTTTTCTCCAAGGAGGGAGGGTATTTTTGTAAGAATCCGTTGAAAGTAAAATTGGATCTCTTGATCCAAATTGGATTACTAGGTTAAGGTGTTAATGCTTAATAATTGAGCCACTTTATATTTTTCGTCTTTATTCCAAAAAAAAATCACATTTTGTAATTACTATGTTTTGTGGATTCTTAGTTTGAGAAGAATCTAAAAAGAAAAAAAAAATTATGATCAAAATGTTACAAAAATAGATTAAAAACAAAAATAATCCTAAACAGACAGACTTGTTAACTTATTTTTGTTTTTATCCACAATAAATTTTTAGTGTTTATGAATATATCTTCTCACGTCAATAAGAATCAGATTCTACCAAAAGGAAACAAATTAGTTGATTTTATTGATGGGTTTTGAATACATTAGTTAACAATGTGATTGGTCTTCCATGCACATAGTTGATTGAGGCGCACGTTCCTATGGACGTCCCGAGTTACCAAATAAAAGTAAAAATGTGTCAATATTCATTAACATTACATTAAACTATTAAAGTAGGGCTTACATGGAGATAGGTCCGGCCCTGAGTTAAGGCGAGAAAGACGGCTAATTTAAGCCCCTAAATTTTGGCCCAAAATTAGGGACCGGATAGGTACACTCAAGTGTATAATATATATTTAATCTATCGATTACACAATCATTGAGCTAGCTAGCTTAGCGAAAAAGTTTAGTTATTCTATCCAAAAGGTACACGGTTCAATTCTTTTCCTTCTCCACTACATATTAATTTTTACCCTCACAAATTCACAGTTCCAAAGGGATATTTTTTTGATTGGTGCAAAAAATATTATGATAAAAAAACTAGTTTTATTCCAAACAAAGAAATCAAACATGGAAAAAAAATATGGGACCAACTATATTTTGAGGTTAGTTTTATTTTTATTTTTATTTTTTAAAAAGAAAACATAGGGCCCAAATTTACAAGTTTGTCTTAGGCTTCGAGAATGTCATGCCCGGCTCTGGATGGAGATAAAGATGAAGTATGCTGGAACCGAGTCGCCTCATAGATATGTAGGGTTCCTAAATAATTAATGGACCTAAAAATTTTGATTTTTTGGTGGGCCTAAAGCCCAGAGTTCTTAAGATTTGTACCTAAGCCGGCTCTGTGCTGGAAAATTAAAACGCACCCATTTACTTAAAAAAAAGAGGTAAAACATTTATTACCTAAAATGCAGCATCAATTCATAGGCAAACCAACCGACGGTAGATCATTAATTCACGCTGATGTGGGGAAGAAATCAGAAGTCAAATGAACTTTTATGAAGAAAGTTTTCTTCATCTCTTTAAAGGTGTCATTTCCCAGGAAGCATTAAAACACACCTTTTAATGATTTACAATTTGTAAGTGGAACCCTTCTACCTGTACCGATGGGTGTGCACAGACAGTGCACAGATGGGTCTCAAGGACCCACTTTTGGGTTCCATACGGCCAATCCGAGCCGTTCATTTATCTCAAAATCAAATTCCAAGAGGCCCACGTGGAGATCAAGTCAATCGGACGTCCCTAAGTGCTCGATCCAAAATCACCCCATTTCGTTCAAAAGCACTTAGGGACATCCGATCGACTTGATCTCCGCAAGGGCCCCTCGGAATTTGATTTTGAGATGAATGAACGGCTCGGATCGGCCGTATGGGTCCCAAAAGTGGGTCCCCGAGACCCATCTGTGCACTGTCTGTGCACACCTATTTGTCCCCGTTGTTTTATCTATTTGTAAGTTTTCAAAGCAGTTGAGAATAATTAATACTCCCTCCGCCCCACAAAGTTTGTCACTTTCACTATTCCAGCCCTATGAAAAAATTGATTATTTCTTTTAATCTGTAATGTTTTATATAAGCAATATGGATCTCATTTGATAGATTTCAATTAGATCTTTTGAACAAAGTTTTGAAAATCACATAAAACGTTATGAATTGAAAGGTATAGGCAATTTAAAAATGGCACGCACTCCCGAAAGTGTCAAACTTTGCAGGACGGAGGGAGTAGTAATAAGGCGGGAAAAAGACCAAAAAGATTGCAAGATGGAGTAATTATTCAATGCTTGAAAATTGAAATTATTACAATCCACTCGTTAAAGTGTGTACCATATATACTTATTGTATGGTTTAAATTATGCCACCTTATTGGCAATTGTAATATTTTTTTAGTTTTCGTAACTTTCAATAATATAATTCGTAACATTTTATGTGATTCATACTAAACCATTTGACAGCAAAGGACAACGGAAATCATCAACTTTTTCATAGATGACATCAGCAACAATCATCAGTCCTGGTCAAGGGAGATGTAACCTACATAATATAAAGCACAACAATGTTATATCTACATTACTTGTACACCCCAAATGTACACTCTCCGGACTCATTGGGCTTCTCCTCATTTGCCACCTTAGATTGGTGTACATTTGAAGTGCACAATTGGTGTACCCATACCATTTTCCTATAAAACAAGGATTAGGGGACGGGTGTCAAATCACCCAGCATCCAAACCCTCAGCTATTTGGATATGGGTCCAATAATTTTTGGATTATTTTTTGTCTTTATTCACAAAACTTTAAATTTGGTTAATAATTTGATACTTTTTTTATTCATATCGTCGAGACGAAAAGAAACTACAAAAAATCGACGAAAAACTAATAAATTCAAAATAAATTGAATAACGGCGACAAAAAACCAAAATAGTTTTTTCACCCATAGGACCCCTAGAGGTACATAAGTAACACAAGTCAAGGAGTCAACGTTATTGGTGATTTGAATTTGCTCCAATGTGATTTATGAAACAACAAAAAGAAACCCACACTTCTATGTGAGCAGCGGCTTCACAAATGAGGATAACAAGCTCAACATTTGCCTCATCGTTTCAAACAGTAGTAATGGTGACCGCAACATTAGTGGCGGTGGTGAGATGGTTCTCGGTCTATCAACATCGCCTCAACATTTCAAAAGTAGAAGTGAAGATCGTAGACTCGTAGTGGTGGCGGTGACATGGTTCTCGTCTTCTTGGTGGACAGCCATAGCAAAGCGGCGGCGGTTAATATGTTAAATTTCTTTAAGGACAACTTGGTGAAAACTCATTCATACACGTGTTTTTATTTCAGATTCAATTTAATGGGGTTGGTTGAAAATCAAGGTGGTCAATCGTGAATCGAATAGAGAATCAAAATGGTCCGTTTCGGATTTGAATTGTGAATCACTCTAATTCGGTCATGATTTCTATAATAGATTGAAACATAAGTTCATTGATTAGGGTAACAAAAAGATATATATACTATAAATGAAAGTTCTAGACCTAAATCAATAAAAAAACTTATTCTAAATGATAATTTGATAATAATAGAGAGTAATAGGTACGTAGTTAGCTACTTACCTGCTTCTGTTGCAATTTGCAAGAGCGTGTTGGAGCTCCCCTCCCATCAGCCCGTGCCAATAGTGTCATTGAGTTTACCTCGTTAGACGTCGTCTAATTTGTAATGTCTATTGCTTATCAATGAAATACTTTTCGTTGGGATTGCCATCGTTCATTTTGTTTGTTACCAATATTGTTGCTTGCTTGTTGGTTTGATGTATAGTGCTTGCGGCTAGTTGGAGTGTTTGGAGCTTGACTTGCCTGCAAGGGTGTCTTGGTAGGAAGCCACACGTAGTGTTTCTTGAGCATAATCTTGCCTCAAATGCCACCCGTGGCAGTTGGTAAGTCGTGAATCTTATGGTCCTATTTGTGAGAGTATTAAGTGCAAAACAAATCCCTAGAAGATCTTTAGGGTGATTGTATTCCATTTGTTTTTTATCATTTTCAATTCACCCTCGTAATAAATCTCCCTTTCTTATTACTCATAATACTTAACAAAAGCAGGGGACTTGGGAGACCAAAAAAAAACAGAGGATGCATGTCAAATGAACTTGGGCCCTATTTCAATTCGGCGCATTGGAGGCCACAATCAAGTCAAGAAGCAAGCTGTAGAGAGTGAAGAAGCACAGAAACGCACACAGACATGGGACAAGAAGACATGAGACAAGAACCTGACACCACAAAGACACAAAGATACGAATATGTTACTTCTCTAAAATGTAGGACATGGACATGTTGGTGATACATTTGAATAATATATTCAAATTTGTTAATATGTATGTATACGTAACCATTAGCATATGTACTAGATTAGTAAATAGATAAGATGCAATTAAAAAAAGGCTTATTTACCTTTTTGGTCCCCAATGTATGGGCGATTGGCCAATTTGGTCCCCAATGTATAAAATTGTCCAATTTGATCCTCAAAGTTTAAAATGTGGGTCGATTTAATCCCCAGTCCTAACTCCGTCCACTTCTCCGTCAAAATGGAGGGCAAAATGGTATTTTACCTCATTAAACATTTAAAAAACACAAAAAACTGTGAACACATGGGTTAATAACTTACTCTCTCTCTCTTAAACACCCACAAAAATTGAAAGGAGAATATCAGATGAAACCCAGTTCTCGAGGAACAAGTTTCAACCAAATTTTTTTCCTTATTGGCGGGTGTCTTGTGGGAGGTTGTAGATTGGTCGGGTGGTGGAGGTATCCATGGGTATCAATCAGATTAGTACCGCATAAGGATCGCGAAAGCTTGATTTGCCCTTTTGAGCAAGATCAGATTCAAGGGTTTGGAACATCGATCTGACACGATCGCGGCTGGATTTGAGAGAAGAACATTAACTGTTTTGAGTTTTTTTTGCCTGGGTTCGAAGGGGTCGAGGTAGGAGAGGACGCGTGGCCGTCGGTAAGGTCGATGGAGAGCATGTAGGTTCCGGTGAAGAGATCCGTTTTGTCGACTTTTTTGAGGTTAAAGAGAATCGGGAAGCTCTGGCCGTCTAAGAGGACGACGACGTTTGGGTTGGGGGAAATGAAAGGGTCCGGTGGCATGTTGGCTTGGAACCCGTCGATTCGTATTTCTGGATTCGTCTCGGCCTTGGTTGTAGAAGTACTCTTGCCGGTCTTTGAGTGGTCCGATGAAAAGGAGGCCATAGTTGCGGGGATTTTTCGGATCGGGAGGTTTGTGGGTTTTTCGGCATTCACCGGCCCAGATGGTTTTTCCGACGAGACAGCAGCGCGGATGATAAGGCGGTGGGTGGAGGAGAATGGTTTAGGTGGTAAATTTGTTGATCCTTGTGAAGGAAATTGGAGTTGCAGAGAAGGTAAAGCTAGAGAAGTGGAGGCCATTGGTGAAGGGTTTTGACTAATTTTTTGTTGTTTTGATTGATCCATTGAGGTAAGCAGAGAATGAAAATGAGACTTGAGGTGAGGCAATGAGACGGAGGAGAATTTTTTTTTAAATGTTTAATGAGGTGAAATACCATTTTGCCCTCCATTTTGACGGAGAAGTGGACGGAGTTAGGACTGGGGATTAAATCGACCCACATTTTAAACTTTGAGGATCAAATTGGACAATTTTATACATTGGGGTCAAATTGGCCAATCGCCCATACATTGGGGACCAAAAAGGTAAATAAGCCATTAAAAAAAGGACGAATCCAGATTGGCACATGACTTACGAAATCCTTAAAAAATAAGACATGGGCATGAATAGAAATACTTAAAATTTTCCAATTGAATTTAACTAACGATTAGTCGTAATACTTACTGTTATTCCATATTCGTAAATCATAGTGATATGTCAACATTCGAAATATTTGATAATCACATGTTTGCAAGTATCCAAGAAGAGGTATCAATCACATTGTAATTCTTCCGTTCAAAATAATCACATTGTAATTCTTACGCATAGACGCCAAAGTAGTGTCAGACATGTTGCCCAATGTGTCTGACATGTTTTGATTTTTATTTTCTAATACAGACACAAAAAAGGGCATCGGTCACATGTCCGAGAGTATTTGAGGAATGTCGGTGTCTGACACCTGTCGAACTCGAACACGCCACCTCGTTTAAGTGTCCAGGCTTCTAATGTCTTCTGAGTTTTCACAGCTTTATATATACTCTTTCTTACTGCAATAATCTCTCTAACAACCATAACGGCCCAATACACTCGGTTACATAATGTCTGCCACTGTGTAATAGCAACACAGTCGTGATTTTGGGTCATATGGCTATCTGGTGTGTCGGAACCCATCAAAACCACAACAAAAAGGTGGTCGTTACGTAATGCCAGTTTTCCAAACCATGAGAGTGACCTAATACCATCACAAAGGGCGATGTTGGCCTATTTCAAATCAAGGATTTTTCAAATAATATAAAGACCTATAGCTAGACGCGACCATATAATAGCCAATAAAAATCCACTCCAATTCATAGTTCAGTAAAGCAAGAATACAACAAACTGTCTTGAGGATAAATTCAGCATCTAAGAAAGTAAAGTTTTGCATTTAGGCAACCTCATCTAATGTGTCATGACTCTAAGTCTATAACGCCTTCCATGATTTGTTGTTTCATCTCTAATTAAAAAGTCGCACTACCCCAGAGTTTTATAAAGGCCGCTGACATTCTTTTGACAACAAAAATGATAGCACCTTCATAAAATACGACATCCCAGAGTTCCATGAAAGAAAATTCAAATGTCATCTACATTTGGACTGTAAGCCCAATTAACACTAAAAAAAATGAGCTTAAAACAACTTATAAGGGACTAAGGGAGCACTCAACCTGATGAACAATTTTCTGTTGCTAGATCCCATCACTTGCTGCCATAAATCTGCAGACAAATCTCTCCATAAATCACCATGTCGAAAAACAAAATGCAATGCCTAGCAGGATAAGCAGACAATTGCTTACCATTCAAAATCAAAAGGTAGCACAATATTGGCTAGAAGAAACAAAAATGATTACAATGAAGATGTGTCAGACGCACGAGAAACAATCGGACCAAAACTCCTACTTTCTGTTTCAATGCAAGCCATCAACTACATGGTATACAGACATCTGATATTCACTAGTAATTTAAAGTCATAAATCATAAATAGCAAGTGAATTTTTCAGGTATTACTGCTCTTTCTTTCTGATAAAAGTCCATCAAGCTTATTGGGTCTGGGTTGGTTTCGACTTGTCCTTTTCAAGGATCATTAGACCAATGTAACCCTGTAACCCACATGCTCAATCTAGCACATTTGAGTAAGAGATCGAGATACAGTACAGTTGCAAATATAGAATTTCAAGAAAAATGGAGAATAGTTCGGAATGAGTTGACAAAAAAGCCCCAACATTTTTTTCTGAATGAAAGTTGATACTCTGGTTAAAGTAAATCCGAACCCTCTTAAGTGCATTATCTGTGCAAACACTTGTATGATTATCAAAAGCTAATTAAATGAAGAGTAAAAACCTAGCCTTGTATTTGGGCAAGATTAAGGGATAAAATAAAATCAAACCTGGTGAGGACTCTCCAAACTGACTCATCATCTGATTTTGGACTAGAAATCAATCTATCCAAACCAGAACCTTTGCAACCACACTTAGCCTTTCAAGTTTCAAGTAATTATAGACACTTAGATGTTCTTCCATCACTCTAATTGAGCAAGTATTCCCACTGAACTCCAAGATAATCACCTAGTTAATAGCTTCAAAAGTATTGGTAAGAACTTTCACCTTACCAACAGGGAAAGAGGGTCCTTTCGACGTAGCTTCATCTAAAGTTATAGAGTCGCCCCTCCTTTTTCCAATGTTGACGAATGTGTCAGCATTCAAAAGATGCAAAGGAACTCCATAGCAGTTAGCCACACCATCCTCTTAGAATCAACCTTCAAATTAGGACTCCATTGTTTCACATCCACGAACTGATTCGATAACCAATTCAGACCCCATTTTTTCTAACATAGGAGCCATGTCCTCCAGGGATTCAAAAGCCAAAAGAACCTTCCCCCCAACCCAAACCAATCCAACCCAAAATCTCTCGGTTGTATGTTGAAGACCCCTTCGGCAATGAAAGCTTCTTGAGTTCTTATAAAAAGTAAATCGAGATCAAGATGATTAGTTTATAAGTGTCAGCTATGTTACACGATTAGGTTAAGTTTCTGGATTGTAACAAACTTGCCAATTTTTTTTTTTGGCAACCAGGTATCCGGGCCAGCTTTTGCGCACTTATAACAAGCTTGCCAATAATATGTTTCATTTAGGTTTGGGTCAATAAAACTCTAATTACCCAACTACAATGACCACGGACCACTTTCCGGCCTTCAACACTTGGGAGTCAAATGCATTGAGTCCAAAACAAAAACAATGAGCACGCAGTCTCGTGCATCGCACGAGGCATAAAACTAGTATTATAAAATGTCTCGGATTATGTGTTGAAACCACATATCCATCCGTGCACTAGCTGATAATATTGATATTAATCAAGAATTTTTTTGCGAGATTCCTATGAAAAGGGTCAGTAACGCCTAAATCCTAATTCATGTCTAATAGACTCTGACTCACTCTGTTGCTGTGAGAATTATTAATGTTTGGTAGAAAGAACTCCAGGGGGAGAGAGTTTTCTAGAACAAAATCATTACTATTCTCGCTGTCAGTTATTGTGAATATCATGCAGAAATTTATAGAGCGAGCATCATTAATTCTTTAAAAGTCCTATAATAACGTCGAGATAAACCATAGGACACTGAATAAATGGATCATTGTATTATGCCTATATGAGCGACCCAATTTGAACCTAGACTTGCATCCACCCAAATTCCAACAGCAAGTACTAGATTCCAAGCTGGTGCTAAAATATTACTACCACTCACAAAGTAACTTCTAATACTCCTGACCATGTCAGAAATTTTTGGCACGGGGAGGGTTTGTACACGTGGCTTGGCACTCATCCGAGCCGTCTAAATATGTTTTGGATGACCTAGATGGCAGGGGGTATATTTACGAAAATCTCACATTTAAATTTACGCCATCCAAAACATGTTTGGACGACTTGATTGAGCTACCGGGCACCAATACCCTCTCCGTAGCCATGAAACCAAAAGTACTAATTATCTTGGAAGCATTCTGAGTGGAAAAGGGTGATAACCAGCACCCTCGGATGGCGATAAGTATTACTATAAACGTTTAATGCTGTGAATTCACGTGTTTGATTTCAGTATCACCCTTTTTACTCTACAGAAAAACGAAATGCAAAGGGTTCAGAAACCATTAATTCGTCACCTTCCTTGAAACCTCCCTCCCTCCCTCCTCTTCCCTCCCCTGCTATAAACTATTAAACTCAGACACAACACACACACACACACACAAGCTTAACACAAATTCAATTTCCCAAAATACAGTTCCTCCGCGGCCGGTCCATCTTGCAAAACGCTGTTGCAAAACCCTCTCAAACTTTGGCTTTAGCAACCTGCATTGTACTCTCTCGCTCTGTCTCTCTCTCTCTCTCACACACACACACGTGCGCGCGCACACGCGCACACATTTCGTTTGGTCAATTGAAGAAACTGGTTTCATTGTACTCTCTCTCTCTCTCTCTCTCTCTCTCTCTCTCTCTCTCACACACACACACACATTTTGTTTGGTCAGTTCGAGAAACTGGTTTGTCTCTCTATTAGTAATTTAGTATTTCTGAGTCCCTCTTTGGCTTGGTTTTGTCCTAACTTACTATTGGATTATTTTTTTCTCTCAAATTTTAGGTCTTATATGAATTTTTGTTAGTTATGTGTCAAATTTTTATGGATTATTGATTCGTCTATGTGCTAACTTATTGGTTTGTCAAATTTTTATCTGTGTCCTACCTTATTGGTTTGTCAAAAAAAAATTCTCAATTATTGATTGTCTCAAATTTTTGTTATCCTTCTTTATGTTTGGTTTGTCCAAACTACACGGATTTTTGGATTCAGTTTTGTAGAATTTTTTATACTTTTTGGTCATAATTTTTAACTTCGAAGATTCCTCTTAGGGAGACGAATCAATAATCCCCATATATTTGACGCAAAACTAACAGAGGTTCAAGATATTTGACGAATCAATTTTTTTTTTTTTCAAGTAAACTACATTTATACCCAAATCTTGTAGAGGTTTCCAAGTCCCTAGAAGTAGTTTCTGAAACTTACAAATTAATTTTTCGAGTTCTATAAAATTTCACTCAAGCTATGAGAGAACTACTAAGTAGTTTCTGAAACTTACAAATTAATTTTTAGAGTTCTATAAAATTTCACTCAAGCTATGAGAGAACTACTAATTACTACTTAGATCTGATAGATAACGACATTGCAGTTTTACCCGTTTAACCGAAACATGTTTTTGATATCCTAGCTAGGAGAATTTTATATGAAATATGAAAATGTCATTTCTTAAAAAGGTTGATAGGTTATAAACAAAAGAAATTATGCATTAAGATGAAACTCAAAGAAACATGGATCGACCCCGAACATATTATAAATGTAACTTGAATTAGGATAGACTCCGAACACATTATAAATGTTACTTGAATTAGGTTCTCAGTGGTACATTTTCCATGGCTTCGTGTTACATTTTCCATGTTTCTCGAATTTGGGGATGGTGTTGTCCCTTAAGGGACCCATTTGAGCCGTCCCTTAAGGGACCCATTTGAGCCGTCCGTGCTTGGCGATCAACGACCCATATCTGTTTCTCAGTGGTATCTCATTTTTTGACGTGGTTGATTGCTATTGTTTGCTATAGATAAGGACACATGAAAGCATTTGAATTGGCAGACTTCCACTTTGGCATAAAACATTAAATTTTCTTTCCTTTTTTCTTTTTTGCAGTTCATGTCATAATTTTGTATTGATCAATTCGAACCCCCTTAGTGGTTTTCACATTTGTCTAAGAATTATCAATCTTGATAAAAATCTATGTGCAAACCTAAGTAAAATTGTCAAACATGGCTTTTTAGTGCGCCACTAAAGTGTTTGAGCCGTGCCTTTAGCCTTGGGAATTTGTTTGCATTCTACGTGTTAGACAAAATGAGCACATACACGTATATAGCTTATCCTCACACCTCTCTCTCTCTCTCTCTCTATCTCAGCTTTGAAGCATCATTCAAAATTTGGGGCAACCGAAATGCACAATATGATAATTTATGGCCAGGTAAGATGTTATATTGATTTTCTAAGGAAACAAATTGCTTTCATTCTATTTATTGATAACAAAATTCAGTTTGTTTGTATTTAACAGATGGACATTGATCTGCGATTTACGGTAACCGAGTTATCTTTTACATTAATATTTAGTGTGCATCCTACAATTTTACCACTATACACTTTATATACCAAACAAAACCAAACCCTCCTCCTTTATCCGGGCTTGGGACCGGCTGAGATCTAAAGATAAAGCTTTAAGAACGTCACAGGCGGAGTTACTATACACAGGTTAAATTTCTTCAACATAGAAATATTACAGTGGTTGTCCGTGATGAAGAAGACCTTAAATTTCTTCAAGATAGAAATATTCATGTTATATGAAAAAATGTGCAAGACTATAGTTACCTTATTAACTTGTCTCCATCGTCCTAATGTAGTGGTATTGATCCTTTTAAGATGCGCAACTTCTCGGCCCCAGTCTTGTTAAACCCCAGTTTGTCTACCAAGTTATTTGTTTTACAAATGAGCATCAAATATTCAACCCACGTTTCCTCTTAAATATTTCATGACCACCATACATGGTCATTGTTTTCCACCATTTATATAATTGTAAAATATCAAATTAATAACAACAATACCCCCACATAATTTAAAATTTTAAAAGAGTGCTTTTACTATGCAGTGGCTATAGGTGTTTTCTGGACTTGAACCTACACTTAGTGTTAGCAAATTTCAATTTGAAGAACCGTAGTAAACAAAGTCTTGAACTAGTCCCTTGATTTCAAACTTACGCCTACTACACACACAGTACGGGAAACAATTATGGTTATGGAACGGTTTTGCGTGTTAGACGGTCAAGCGCACGTATCTCTTTTATATGAGTGTCTTTAGAGAATAGCCCAATTTCCCAAAGGAGCGACTGCACTACAAACGGGTACAACACTAGAACAAACGGGTACAATGCTAGCACATAATCGGAAAGGTAGTAGTTGTAGTAGTAGTAGTAGAAAATATGGAATGTACTGAATGTAATTTTAAGTCAGGAGAGAGAGAGAGATAGGAATATAGTATTGTTGTTATATTTTCGAGAAGAGCCCGACATCAATTTGGAAAAGTAGTAGAAGTAACTACAGTTTTGTTAGGGATAAGAGAGAACTCCGAATAATTGGGGAGAAAATCAAGGAGACCACGTAATCTGCTATACTTGGGGATAACTCTCATTAGGAGCACAAATTGTAAAATATTAAATTAGTAACAACAATACACAAATAACCAAAACATATAAAAAAAAAAAAAGGAAAGTGAAGTACCAATTTTCCTGCGGCCGCTATTTGTCCTTGTTGAGCAGCCATTTGTCGAGTCTTTCAATAATTACGTAAAAACTTATTGTGGGGACGAAGCATATGAAGTAGCTTTAGCTCAAAATACAAGGTAATAGTAACCATTAGATTTACCTCACGAATGTGGATGGCATTAAGCTCTTCTTCATCATGGACAACCACCGTAACATTTCTATCTCGAAGAAATTTAACTTGTGTATATGAAGTGTATAGTGGTAAAATTGTAGGATGCACACTAAATATTAATGTAAAAGATAACTCGGTTACCGTAAATCGCAGATCAATGTCCATCTGTTAAATACAAACAAACTGAATTTTGTTATCAATAAATAGAATGAAAGCAATTTGTTTCCTTAGAAAACCAATATAACATCTTACCTGGCCATAAATTATCATATTGTGCATTTCGGTTGCCCCAAATTTTGAATGATGCTTCAAAGCTGTGAGAGAGATCTTCTTCTTCTGATACACAACCAAGTAAAATACTTCCACAGTTCTCAGCACCAAACAAGATCGGCATAGCACTTTCTAAATAAGATCAAGAAATACCAAACATATGTTGTAAATGCCTGTATGTACATAAAAATATGCACACACATATAATATATACTCACGCAGAAAATTGAAGGGGGTTAAGGGTTAGGCTCATATCTGTGAATGATCGAACGAGAATCGGACACCGCCATGGCTGCGACAACAGTTGCCCATAAGAGCAGGATACAAAGACCCTACTACAGACCCTCTCTGTCTGCCTCCTAGTGGTGGAGAGAGAACGAGCTAGAGGGAGATCGAAGGAGGGATCGAGAGGGATAGAGAGATCGAGACGGAGTGGGTCTCGTTTTTTTTTTTTTTCTTGAACGGAATGGGTCTTGATTGCAGCAATGGCGGTGGGGATTTGGTGCAGGAGAGAGAGAGAGAGAGAGAGAGAGAGAGAGGGAGGGAGGCGGTGGTGATTTGGTGCAGAAGATAGAAAGGGTTTGGGTTATTTTGAAATACATATAGTAGTGTAGTTCAGGTCAATGGTAATTATGTCCATCATCCTATATCTTTGCAAATATTGTTTTTCTTCTCATTCATCTCTTCCTTTTGGCTAAGATCAATTCCTTTTGGCTAAGATCAAGTGTAGTATCTATTCTTATCTCTTCCTGAAAAAGTGTCATTGAATCGCAAATATGTGCCCCCAACTCTATTTTACGTCAATTGGCCCAGAGAAAACCTACTTTTTTGCTTTAGATTTGAAAAGTGTTGGCAGAACATTTCTAGTAAGAACTCCCTCTTATATAGGTTACAGTGCGAGATTTTTTGTTTGGAATCAAATTTTGATGATCCAATGTTAGATGTGTTTAAAACATGTTTTTAAAATCCAACGCAAGAATTCGTCAAAAAATAAAATACCCGGAATGGCTTGATCCAAGTAGTTTCGATAAAAATATACATATACACATTTTATCGAAAACGGCTCGGATCAAGCCCTTCCGGGGTTTTTTTTTTTTTGACAAATCTTTACGTTGGACCATAAAAACATGTTTAAACACATCTAACGGTTTGGATCATCAAAATTTGATTCCCCAGCAAAAAATCTCGCACCGTAGAGTTTAAGGCACCCCTTATTGGATATTTCATAAATATATATAGGAGCCGGTTCCCGTCACACTTAAAAAAACACATAAAAACATTCATATAACATGACTTTAAAGACACTGAAAGATAGCCTTTTTATTTTTTAACTTTTTCCAGGCTTTAGTAACTTTTTCAACTTGAATTTAAATTATTTTTTACAATTTTTTGATTCTTTTCGTTGAGATGAACAATTAATCTAAAAATTTTATATAACTAATAAATTTTTTTTTTAAAAAGAACCAAAACAATTAGACCCAATGAGGGCCTTAACAGTGGGCGGTCTTGGAAGCAATGCAAAATGAGAGTACATTTTTGGACACACACACACATATGGAAGGCCATTTATTTAAACTTTGCCCGTCACCAATCTTTCTGTCTCTATTTCTCTTTTACTTCGAAATGACCAAGCAGGGTTTTGAGTTTGGTTTACACACATTCCCTGTTTTGGAAGTTCCCACCCACCAAGTATGAATGCATACATTAATCACCTACCCAACTCATAAAGATGATTCGGCCCTGCTAAGAAGTCGTTTTTTTTTTTTTTTAACTCCGGATTCAAAAAAATAAATGCTCTCCATTTATTTGAAACATGTTTTCAAGAGCTTTTGCAAAATATTAGCTCGATCATTCGAATATCGGTAAGAATTGATCAATTTTCGTATCTAGATTCACCAGGAGAAACTTGAATGAATTTGTAAAACCCTTATGCACATTCCAATTGAGTAAGCTGATGTTTGCAAAGACCTTTCAAATGATGTTTTAATCAAATTAAATGGATCTTATTACAAGTGTGTGATCTCAAAATGGATCCCACTCAATTTTGTGTTTTTTTTTTTTTTTTCGTGAGTGGAATCACTCAATCTGTAGTAGTGTATCCATAGGGTGGGCTGGATGTATTTGACACCAAGTAGGGTGGCACAAGTGGGCTCTAAGATTTATTCACTGAACTGTCAAATTAATGTGACAAGCTTGACATGCTATATATAATTTAAGCTTGACTTTATAAGGCAAAACATGGGTTTAATATGGTCAAATTGTAAACTTTGAGGTTTCAATTATGGTTTTGATTTCGTAAAAAATTGGATAATGAAAATGAGTAAACAGAAGGAAATAAAAAACGATAGTTTCCCCAGCTTTTGCCAATCTAAAAGAAAGTTTTTGCGTTCCAAAAATTAAAGGGAATCCCATATAATAAGTTAGCCACACAACTCTTTTTTGTCTCCATCTTCAAATTAGGACTTCATTGTTTAACTTCTAGAAACCAATTATTTAACCAGTACAAGCCTACTTCTTTTAACATAGAATCCATATCTTCCGTGAATGCAAAAATTAAGAGAACCAAATTCCCTCCCTTGTCGCTCAGTTGAATATTAATTAGTAATTTCATGGGCGATAAAATCTTTTCTCAAAGTATCCAAGTTCCTCATCAATGAAGGAAGATTTCCAATTGCGCTCCTTTTTAACCAATCTATAGTTCCATACCTTCATCCCTAGCTCTAACAATTGTTCAAATTAATAGTATTGGATTTCTTAAAGTTCGTTAAGATTGGATTACGTACAAAGTTTCCAAAGTTTGCACCGAATATGAAACTTCTTGATTATGTCTTAAGTAGTGAATGATTTAGGTATTAATTTTGTGCTCATTAGAGCTATATATATACATACATACATACATATATATATATATGGTCAAGTACTCTCTTTTTTTTATACATATAAAAATTAGGCAAAGCAAATCGTTCTTCGGTATCAAGTAGACTAAAAGTTCAGCATGACCTTAGTGGTCCTTTCGCATGTCGTCACATCAACTCTCACAATAACCTTGAGATTCATTTTTATCTTATAAGATATATTGGTCCTTGCAACGTATTGATTGTGTTGCATTTAATGGATTTGGGGATCCCGTAGTGCGCCTCCGCACTACGGGGTTGTAGGGTGGCCAAAACTACGTCGTTTTTGGTGTGCAAAAGTTTAGAATCCCAGCATTTTCTCTCTTGGGATTATGTCAAGTTTAACATTAATATTTTTATTTTTTGTTGGCCTTTTAAAAAATCTAGAAAATTGTTTGTGACTTTAAATTTGTAGAGGACAACATTAGCCAATAAAATTCATCTATTTTGTAGAAATAAATTTTTACAAAGTGTCTTTAGGCACGAACATTCACTAGTACTATTGTAGGTGTGTTTTTGCAATAAGCCCCCTAAATATAACAAGTGGCATAATTTAGAATTTCTAAACACAATTGGCAATTTACACATCGTAACTCTTATTCTTATACATTGTAACCCCTTCTCATCACGAACGAGCATTAGTTTTACAAAACCGATGGAAGCCCAAAAATTAAGAAGTTTAAAAATGTATTTAATTGTAGACTTTTTGTTTTGAAAACAAAGTTTTAGGGGGAAAAACTTCTACTCCTAAAATAAATAAAAAACCAACTAACCCCAATATAAAATAAGTGACTTTTATGTTCACGTATAGAAGATATCAAAATCAAATTTGATTTTGAAGAAAATAAAAACCCGCTTAAAAATGCTCACATTTTGGAATTCAGCAAATAAAACTAGGTTAAAATGACATAGTTTTGAGGAATTAAGTAGCGGTTAAAAAGTTGCTTCATATCTAGTAAAAAGCATTCTACTAAAACGACGTAGTTTTGGCCACCCTACAATCCCGTAGTGTGGAGGCGCACTACGGGATCCCCGGATCCGCATTTAATAGTCCCAGATAGTGGTCCCAATTGCATAATTCAAGCACATCCATTTTTTCTATCAATCTAAGTTCAAATTAGTTTTATTAATCTTCGATTGGATTTGTCTTGGATTTTTTTTAGCTGGTTCATCCAATAGGAGCTTAGAGTCTCGCTGTAGAATCATTCTTGACGACATCAAAATCTACTCGACAAACCACCTTACGGCATCCTAGACCATGAGAGCTCTGAAAATGCAAACCTCTACAACCCCCTTTTTCTGCAAATTTGAGCCACCAAAACTCCCTCCCCCCCCCCCCCAATCTTCTTTTTTCCACTTGCACACTCCTCCAACATTTGGCATTCAAGGCCAATGCATGTACATGCAAGTATGCATCTCCTTCCATACATCCTGCCACTCTAACACTCATTTTCGTCCTCCCCTTCTACTGCATTTTCAGAAAACATATTGAGATAGAAAAAAACACAAAGAGATAGAAAGAGTTGGACAAATTCTAGTTAGAGAAGATACGACATGCAAAGTGGGTTTCCTTGAGTAGCATTGTGAGGGTTCAATTGATCACGAACTTGTGATTGTCTAAAATCCTCACAGAAATCACACTCCATCATCCTACATTGAAGCTCAAGCACACCCATCGACATCATCTTCTTCCTTGAGTTTCAAATTCCATTTTTATTTTCTTAACAGATTGCGCACCCTCTGTAAATCGCCATTTTTCTTATAGTTTGATTCGTTTTTAAGTTTAAGTTTCTTCACGAAAGTTGTAGAGGGCTTCAAGCCCTTCGATTTAGGTACAAGAACCACCCAAAAAGGTTTATAAATGATCCCAATAACCCTGCCCGAATTTCTGCTCTAATATGTTGTTTCTATTTTCAAACAGCTCTCTGTCCCTCGGTAAATCTTCATTTTTCTCTGAGTTACAATCATTTTTAAGTTTATGTCTCTACATCAGAGTTGTAGAGGGTTTGAGAATCTTCGTTTTGATACAAGAATCACCCAAAACGGTTGAGGAGCGACCCAGGAGTCGCAACCCGAAGTTGTTGTTCGAATATATTTCGGGTAGCAAGTCACTCTGTGCAAATCTCCATTTTTCTCATAGTTGGACCAAGTTTTTGTCTTAGACTTCTTCACCAATGTTGTAGAGCATTTCGACCGCTTCGTTTTAGACTCAAGAATCGTCCGAAAAGGTTGAGTTTTGGTCACGATATTGCTGCCCAAAGATTCTGTTTGAAAGTTTGATTTTTCGACAACAAATTTTGCAAAGCCGAGCTTATTCGTCGGACCAAAGGTAGATATATACCTTAACCATCTAACTCTAAGTATAAATTAGTGTATTATATAAGGTAGAAATGGAAATGAGGCTTGGAATCTTGCCCAATCGAAACTAGAAGCAAAATAGGAAAATCGTCGAAACCCAATTCTATCGGTAATTTACCGGTAGAGCACTATTCATGTTGTTATGTTTTGATTTTGATGTTTGTACTCTCGATGATAGAATTAAATTTAAATACAGATTTGACCCTCAATTTTAATAAATTACACGTTGGTCCTTGAGTTTTATGTAATTTCACTAATATTGTAAACCTATAATTGATTTGTGGAATGGTTAAGTTACTCTTCACGTTATTTATGTTCCTTATTGATTTGAATCTTTTATATGTATCTAGTTGATCAGTTTGTTAGAAAGAACACAAGATTGTTTGGTTCATGGGTTGGGTCATGTGCTTAGAAAATGTAGAAGAGGTTAAGTTAAAGAACAAATGAACCAATGGTGGTTATAGTGATGGGACCTGGGAGGTTATCCAGCAGGATCCCGGATTGTGGAATTGGTAGAACCAGGTTATGGTTCCTGGTATAGTGTTGTTAACGGTACAGATTGATTAAGATTCGAAACCCGAGATATGGCATTGCGTGATCACTCCTTATGAATAAAGTGGTTACAGATGATTTCATATTATAGATCTAGGTTATGGACTATATACTCCCAAGGTTACGGTTAGTTCCTTTTGGGCCTAGTGGTACGGTTAGTCCCTGGGAGATTTTTCCTTGTGAGGCAGTTGATGACGCCAACTAAGTACATAACTTAGTCCGTTTCATCGGGAGTGGAATCATGAATGGCCATAGTCTAAGTGGTTAAATTGGGAGGATTGATTCTCGAGGATGAGAATCATAGATTTCACACAGGTTAAAGGCTAATACTAAATAAATGGATCGTTATGACTTTTCTCTAATTCATATATATGTGGTGTATATTCTGTGTGTAATGTATGGATTGGAAGGGTAAGGATTATCTACTGAGAGTCATTCTCTCATAGTGCTATTGTTGGCCCTGACGTTTCATGCCAGGTACGAAGACAGATGGAAGTGAGCAGTACCTTCAGACTAAGGAGCAAGTGGCAGAGCAAGAGCAAGCTTAGAACTATATCCTAATTAGAAGCTCTATTATTCAATTTCAATGCAATTTAAATTTCAGTAATTCGATTATGACCCAAACTACGTATTTTGTGGATATGATGACAAAACTGTACTTTTGATGTTTAATTTAGAGATTAACGTTTTAATTAGTTTAATAAACTTAATCATTTTCTTATAAATGATTTAAATAATGAATGGATGGAAAGAGAATTTTTATGCCTTTTGTGCCAATGTTTAGTTTGCAAGGTTGGCATCTTGCATTCGTGGGCTGTGCCATCTGGCTGTGTGCTAGCTTTTAGCCAAAAAGTTGCAAGGTTGGCATCTTGTAGCGTGGGCTGTGCCAATATTTTAGTTTGCAAGGTTGGCAACTTGCATTCGTGGGTTGTGCCAAATGTTTGTAGTGCAAGATTAGTTCTTGCTTGTGGGCTGCACCTACCATTGGTGATAAAGAATGGCCCTCGTCACCGCCACTATATGTGAGCCTGTGAGCGAGGTCACGGTACCGTCTTAACTCCCGGTCGTGAGGTAGACGACTCGTTGGCGCACTTGGTAAAAATTTATGTGATTTATATTATGAGGAGTGAGTGAGAATCTGATTATTGAAAATTGTTATGCAGTGGATGATGATTTTTAAAAAACTACAATCCATCTCAGGAGCTTGAACATTTCTTTTTATTATGATGCTAACGTACATTCTCCTGTAACCTTTTTGGTTGCAGATACCTGGATGAGCTAGATGTCGGTCCAACTACAGTGTCAGCCAGGTGTTCTTAGTAGGTGTTTTTTGTAACACTTGTTAGACTGTGGGTGCTATGTATATTTTGATTTGCGAGGATGGTGTGGTTGTGTTTTAGTCCAGTACTTTGGACTTGATTTAATGTTGGGAGTTGTGAACACTTGGACTGTGTTGACTATGGGGTTTGATGTAATTATATATGTTGTGCACCTATGTTTTGAGGGTTGCAGTTTTTATTTTATTTTATTTTATCTCGTGTGAATGTGGGTATCCCGAGGTGTGTGCAGATCGCATGTCCATCCACTTTGTACAGGTCAAGTCCTGTCGGAGTGGGGTGTGACAATTTTGAAAACTGGCAGGCAGGCCTTTGGTTTCTCATTTCGCCACCGAAGAATCTTTTTACCCAAGCCCGAGTCGAGAGTTGAGCCTAGATTTTTTTACATAAGCGGCCCAAATATGAGCGGTAGCTCGACAGGCTTGGACCAAGCCCTTTCAAGCCCGATGATTTATGGGTCAGATTGGGCTGGGCCAATTTACTCCCCTACCGCTTAGAGCTTCAACCCATTAGTTGGTATTCTAGTTTTCCATACTTTATTGCCCACTAGTCAAGCCTTCTGATTACCTCCATGTCCAGTAACATGTTACTATTTTTCCCTTGAGAGATTAAATTCTTTCCGCTGTTTGTGAAAATCTCATGAGGTCCGCCTAGCCGATAAGGTTGAGTTTCCCAAACGATTTTATCAAAGATAAAATCAAGGGGTGATTTTATCAGATAAAATCTTTAGGGAAACTTGGCCGTTAATTGCCACCTTAACAAAACATTGAAACAATGGGGATGGTTTAGGCAATATTTCAGTGCTTTAACGTTGGTTAATCCACACCATCCCATTGCATTTTACTTGCCACTTACTAATTTTACAAAATTAGCTAAAGTTCCCTGAATTTCTATAAATGAAATATACGTTTAGCCAGTTTTTAGAGTGCAAAACCCTGACCACAAGAAGCATCGAGAGACGGATGAATTTGGGCGGTGAGTGTCCTATCCACGTCTAAAATTTTTATTAGAACGATGAGACCTAGATTTGTAGGAACCGGGGGAGGTGTTGTGCAGCGTGCTGGGCAGCCCTTTTCGGCGCCGTGCCGGCATCGTTTTGACGATCGGAGACGTCCACCGTGTAGAGATCGTCGAGTTCTACAAGTGTACCAAAAATCAACTCAATCGAATATTGTTAAGTGCCTCATCGGAACACAAATAACTTGAAAAAAATCGGAACACATAAAGCTTGAAACACTTGATGAAAACTGTTGAACCCATTTTTTTCATCTTATTTGTGTTCTGATGAGGCACTTAACGATATCCAATCGAGTTAATTTTTGGTACACTTATAGTACTCAACGAGCTCTACGCGGTGGACGTCTCCGATCATCAAAATAATGCCGACATGGCGCCAAAAGAGGTTGCATAGCACGGGGCTGCGCAGCACCTCCCCAGTTCCAAATTTGTATCAAGCCTTCATCAAGGAATTAAATGCCCCATTGTTGTTTTCATTTTTGCTCTTTTTTTTTTTTTTTCTGAACTGCTTTTCACTTTTGCTGATGATCTGATATTCTTTGCTCAGGCCAACTTGAAGAAGTAGTATGTGACCAGCTCTATCGACTAAGCTCAATGACTTTTGCGTAATGTAATGACAGAAAGATTAACCTTAGCAAGTTTGGGTTACATGCCAACATAACAAAATTGAGAAAGATTTGGGGTAGGACTGTAAATGAGTTGAGCTGTTCTCGAGCCAATTAACCTTAGCAAGTTTGGGTTGCATGCCACCGTAAAAAAATTGAGAAAGATTTGGGCCTTTTGGGTCTAACATGCATCAATCAACGATGTCAATAACTTGCATGTTAATTTTGTTGTTCAAAATTCAAGAACTTAACAACCTAGTCAACATGTATGAATTAACTTTTAAGCAATGCAAACTGCATAAATGACTAAAGTAACAAATTAACTCTGTCGTAGAAAGAAAAATTGACTAATGTGTTGGTGTCTATCAAGTTTCTGTTCCGTGTTTATCACGCAGATTTCAATAAGTCAATATTTAATTAATCACATATGCATGTATGCCATGCCAGTTAAAAATCCTTGATTTTCAAGTCTTATAATATTATTGATATGCAAACCCTAACAATACATGAGTAAAAAATATAGCGATCTATATCGACTGACTCGAGTATCTATATATATATGTGTGCGTGTGTGTAATCACGTAAGTATATGCTTTCCTTAGAAAATGCATAATTCTTTGAGTCTAGGCAATTAAAATTTATAGTGTAGATGTACAACTTTCAAAATATTTTAGTCGATATATTATGGAAAGGATAATTAGAATATTTATGGATACATCAAGATTCGTGATTTTATTTTCAAAAAGATTTATGGATCTGTTGTATTTTTCGATCGTGGAAAAGATAATTAGAATATTTCTTAACTACGTTACAAATTTCATCATAATCCAATCAATTCACAACACTTGTCGCAACCACGTTTCTCTTCACAAAAAGTCACTCTGCAATAATATAAAAAGCAAAAAACTGTTAATCGAACTTAAATTTTTTAAATTAAGACAAAAATAATCCAATAATCTGCAAAAACTCAGCTTTATTTTTGTCTTTAGTGAACTTTTTGAAAATTTTGATCATAATTTTTTACTATTTAGAATTCTCTCGTTGAGACGAACCAATAATTCACAAAAAAAAAACGGACGTAAAACTAACAAATACAAAAAAAAATAATTGAACAAGGACAAAAAATTAATCGAAGTGAATTATTTTCCAAAACACTACCAACGATTGAAATGATGTATTTATAAGTGTGTCACGGCCTTTCCCATTAATCTATCTAAGCTACTCCTTACTCTTAACACAGTCTCAACATGATGCTCTGCAGCTCTGCATCGTTTGAACATGCTCTTTTTTCTTATTAGAATATAATTAGAAGTGTCAAATGGATTGGGCTGGCGCACGGGCACGACACGACACGTTTAATTGTGGCACGGTACTGCACGAGCACGAGCACGGTTTTAAATGGGTACGGTACGGTACGGAACTAGGTCAGACACGGCACGGTCTAGACGGGCACGGTAAAGGCACGACACAGAAGTGGCCTAGACGCGGCACAGCACGGGGTACGGCCCAGGGCACGACACAAGTACTAATTTTTACTGTACCATAAAAAAAATTAATGATGGATTTCTAATTATATGTTACACTTTTTAATTAGTCAATACAAATATTTTGCGAATCTCAATATGCTGATACTCGGCTAGATTATACAAAAAAAAGTAGAATTATATGTTATATACTTTTTAATAAGTCAATATAGATATAGTTATTAGATATATATATATATATATATATATATATATATATATATATATTTTTGGACGAAACTCGGGTAGATTATACAAAAAAATTCGACGAAACTTGGAGAAGTGCCGGCACGGGCACGGCACAACACGGTTACAAAATGACACGGCACGACGTGGCATGATTAAGTAAACGGACCGGTACGGCAAGATTAAGAAACATCACTAAATTAAGTAATTCTCTCTCCCAAACTTCATTGAATATAGTACTAAATTAAGTTAAATGAAGAGAAGCATTCGTCCATTATTTTTGTGTTCTAGTCACAGCTCTCCATAATTATTCAAAGTCTTATCTTGGGAAGTTGGCAGTCTATTTCCATTCACACAACATATGTAGAAATTGGTGGGGAATGGGGATGGAATGATTAGAGCTTTTATTTCACCAACTTAATTATATAATCGTGAAACGTCCATTCCATATTTACTTCCCACTATAACTCTTGAAACAATATTTGCAGACTCCGCGTCTAATTGCAAGATTGAGAGGAATTCATCGCAACTTTGTTAGATTATTTGTGGTGTGTATTTCTTATGCATCAAGTAGACATATTGTCAATTTTTTTTAATTCGTACATTTTAGAAGTGTAAATTTTTATTGTGATACTAATATTCCCTCTATTTTTCTTACTTTCTCTAACAGCTATAATCGCTAATATGATGTTCACTTTGGCAAAGGTCCAATTAATCTACCTATGCTCCCTTTGCCTATGATGCTCTGCACCTTTTGAACTTTGAACTAAAAACTATTCAAATACCAACAACGGAAAAGAAAGTTTGGTTACGTCCTTGGAAATAAGGTTTGTGATGTACTAAATAATTAAGTTACTTTTCATGTATTAAAGAAGATCAAGATGTTTTGTTCTATAGTTCAATATAAAAAGTATGATAATAACTATGTGGCTAGAACACAAAATTTAGTCAAAATCCTAGAGGTGTCAAACGGGCTGTGTCATACCGGCATGGCCCATTTAATTTCGTGCCAACCGTGCTTCGTGCCGTGCCATTTTGTAATCGTGTCATGCCTGTGCCGGTCCATCTCCGAGTTTCGTTAATTTTTTTTTATAAACTAGTCAAGTTTCATCGAAAAAAAAATTGTATATCTAATAACTATAAATATATTGACTTATTAAAAAATATATAGCATATAATTCAAATTTTTTTGTATAATCTTGCCGAGTTTCGGCGTATTAAGATTCGAAAATAGTTGTATTGACTTATTAAAAAGTGTATAACATATAATTAGAAAATTCATCATTAAAAATCAATATTTTTTTGGTACATTAAAAAATAGTATTTGTTCTGTTGTGCCCCGTGCCATGCCCAACCCAGTTCCGTGTCGTGCCTTTGTTGTGCCCATCTAAAACTGTGCTTGTGACATGCCATGCCATGCCACATTTAAATGTGTCACTTAATGGAATCTTATTTGACTTTATACCCCTTTTACAAAGGGAGCTGATTTTGGTTATGGAATCATGAATCTCTAGCTCGGATTACCAATTATTAAAACGACCCCCTACATGCCCAAGCCATATATTTAGTTTTACATCTCACATAAATTTGTGGTGGTGGGAATGTTGGGACACCATGTAAATGTGCCCCCGGACCACCCAATAATTTTGAAAACCGATGTCTGGGAACCTAATTAATTGTTGTAGCATTTTAATATTGGATGTGTGGAAAGGGAAGGCGCCAGAATAGAGGGGGAGCTAATTGTCCTCTGATCAAGGCTAGAGAAGGAAAACGAGCCGGGCCAAGTGAGTGTGAATTGGCACCCCTATATATCTTGAATTTGAGAACAAAATTGGCACCAAATGACCAAAATTGATACAAAAATGCATCCAGTGGGTCGCATTTTTCGAATTTGTGTCAAACCAAACCAAATTAACCATACCCTCCATTGGCTTTGCCTAATTGTTCAAATTCCCAAAAAGGCGATCCAATGAAGACAATGAGTCAATTTTTCGTAGCTTTTTTTCTTTTTTTTTTTTTTTTTTTTTGGGGGGGGGGGGGGGGGTGTTTACGTAATAAGACACAGACCCAATTTGAATTTGCCATGTACTTAATTCGTAGGTATGGAGAGTGGTACACATCGTGATATTTTGAGCCATTTTTAACATTGGTGCAATTGCTCTTACAGAGAAAGAGGACTGTCTTGAGAGAGAAAGAGAACCGGAGATCACTTCAGCAGAACACCCTAGAAATCACATCCGGATCGTTTATCTCCGTAATGAAAGGTTCGGATTTAAAAGAAACTCTTTCATAGAAGAGTTGTTTTAAATCTAGATCGTTCTAAACACTTTCGGACAGTGCCGATGTGATATCTAGAGTAAAAGGAGCAAGCAAAGAGAGGAAGGATTGAGAATAATCAGTCGATTGTTCCTAGTACAATTTGCATGGAATTGGCTCCTGTGGGCTGTGGCCCATTTGTGGGCCTTTCTTGGGCCCACTTTAGTGATAGAAACCTGTTAAATTTTAGATCCCGCACGTAGTCACGTAGAGATCATGTGCCAAGCTGGCACATCAATGGAGTAACATATTTATGTTGCAAGAAAAACGAAAAATAAAGTTTGAATATATTGAAACCTATTTTTTGCAACAAGGTTTTTTTTCTTTTCTTTTTTTAGTATTCTTGATAAGATTTAAAAATTGAACGATGTCAATAAAAAATGGTTCAAAATGAGCCCAAAAACAAAACTAACTGAATAGTGCGGACTTTGAGTTTCTCGATACCCCAACCAAGTCATCAATGTGAGACCATCCACATTTAATTTCAAGAGATACAAATTGCCAAAAAATAGTTTTAGGACACACACACACACACAGAGAGAGAGAGAGAGAGAGAGAGAGAGAGAGAGAGAGAGAGAGAGAGAGAGAGAGAGAGTCATTTTTTTCCTAAGTGGATTTCAAAATTTGGCTGTTTTTCCTTTTCTCATTGAAAACACCCAAAAGTAGACTTCCGAATTACAATTGGGCTCAACTTTTTAAAATTTAATGGGGCTTTAAATAAATTGGGTTGTAATTTGGGGCCTACGCAAGTTGGGTTGTAGTTTTTGGCTATTTTTTTTCCTAACCTAGTATAACAGTACTTGGGGGTCCCAAAAATTGAAACTTTTCGGCACCCCCGAGATCACTGCCTGCTAAGCTTGCTCCAAGGCTAGCACTGTAAGTGACTCAAGAAGATCTTCTTCCATTTGAGTGTGTACGGGATGCACCACTATTCACAACATTATATATAAATTTCATAACATCAAGACAAAATCTCATGACATGCAAATATTATGAATTCATACCCCAATGTCATGGATAGCTATACAATAATCCTATATAAATTTTTAGCCGAAATACTATATGAATTTTATGCGAAATAATATAAATTAAGCGTGATTTAAGGGTGTATACACCGGACACACCCAAATAAGGGGGTTTACTAAACCATTTTTCTAAACCTATGGGATGTATATATTGATATTTAATAAACATGTAAAGGAAGCATGCAGTGGGAGAAAAATTGGGGTCCATAGGATTTTACAAACAAGTAAATGGACAAGAACAAGCAATTAGTAATTAATACATGAATTAAAAAGTACTAAATCTTGCCTTAATCCCACATGAAAACAACAAACCGACATCAAACACAAATTCCTAGTCTATTTTAGGAATCATCTATTCTTTTCTAACCAATTTTTCAGAAATCCAAAGTCCATGTAACCTACCAAGCTGCTAGGGTAACCTTAAAATATCACAGAGACCATCAAACATAGAACCATAATCCCAAAATCCACCTGAACTATAAGTAGTAGCCATGTGATCATCCTTGCTGCACATTGTAGATTGAGGCTGAAACACAGGTGGCAGCGGCGGCAACAGGGGGGAAGCAGGTGGGTTTTGCGGCTGCGACAGAGGAGGAGAAAGATAAACCGGTGGTAGTGGTGGCAAAGTGGGGGAAACAGGTGGCTGTGGCGGCTGCAAGAGAGCAAGAGGAGAAAGTGGTGGCGTCAGTAGAAGCGCTTCGGTATTTAGTGGTTGACGATCATCTGGATTTGGATTTAGCAACCCTTGAGTCCGAACCACAAAATGCATCTTTTTGTCATCCCGTTTGTTAACAGAAGGCTTCCTATTGTAGATCTTGCATAGCACCCAATCGTCCAACTGCATATATAAAAAAAAAATGGAAAAAAAAAAGTTATTGTTAGGATATATGAGTCTTGTTTTTTTTCTTCTGAACGGCAAAAGAACAATTTTATTAATCTCTGAACGAACGAGTACAATGGAATATGGATTTCCAGAAAATGAAAAAATGCTAAACGATGCCCACCTATTCGGGGTTGAAAGTGAGGCTAATTTTGGCAAAATGAAATAATTCGTTTAAGCACTCTTTATATCTATGTAAATAGCTAACATATATTGGATGAAAATCAATGTGTGTATGTATATGTACCTTCATGTCGCTAGATGCCTTGTTTTTGCATGAAGTACTATTATGCTTCTCAAGGGTATACTCATGCATTATCCAATTAGTCTTCTTTGAGTTGGGTCTATGCCCTTCATAGAAAACAAGTATTGACTTGTACCCAACTATCTTGTTATCGCTATGAATAACCGGAGTGACAGTTCCGGTAGCCTTCCAGTATCCGTTATTTGCTACTCGATCTGGTCTGCTGCCTCCTGCAAACTTCTTAACCCTAGGAGTGAAAAAGAACCATTCGTGTTCTCTTTGTAGTTCGTACATCTCTGAAAGCAGTTCAAATAATCAACAAGTCAATTTCTTCTCTGTTATGGAACAATACCTTTTCTAATAGGGGCATGCAGTACTACACTATTTGAATCTTGTTTACAACCATCCACAGTAATTCATAAAATTTGTGTTGTGAAGTTCAAAATCACCCCAAAACGGAACTCATACAAAAGTTTATATGGGCCCCTTTTTGTTATGATGTCAAATGTGCGATTTCAACCTAATCCTAAGGGAATCTGTCAAAGTGGTATGAGAAAACAATAAGCATTTGTCCTTCACAAGGTTGTATGTTCAAATTTCATAGAGACCAAACATTTAAAACATTGAGGCCATTTGAGGGATTGCGCGGTCCGTTAACTTTAGGGCCCGGTGTATACTTTCCTCTTGAAACTAGTAGCATATCAAACCGAGAAGAATCAAACAATTTTCTTCTTCTTCTTCTTCTTCTTTTTTAACCAAATGTCTAAGTCAACTTACGTGTACCTCGGCTCATTCCGGAGCCTTGAATGTAATGATTGCGCATAACCTCAAGTGGCACCAAGATTTTGGATGGTTGGCCTCCTTGGGATTCGAAGATTCGACCAGATGGTAAAAAACTTTTTATTTTCCCATGTCCACGTTGTCAACCTCTTGTTTCGACACATATGGATCATGAAAGAAATCTTTCCCCATATGGATCATGAAAGAAATCTTTCCCCACTTTGTATGAATAGGTAAATAAAGAGGTTACCTTATTCACGGAGGCTCTTGAAAGATGCTGTTTACAGAAGCCCACTTTGGGGCCTCACCGATACTTCATCGCAACAGTTTGAACCGGTCATCTTGTACACTATTTTGCGGATCTTACAAAATAACTGGTTCAGATTATTGCGATGAGGTGTCGGTGGGGCCCCAAGGTGGGGGCTTCCGTAAATAGCCTTTTTCAGAAGCCTCTGTTAATAAGTTTTTCTTGTAAATAAAACATTTGGAGGGAAAAAGTGCATGACTGAGATATATCAAACTCTAATTTTGGTTGTTGGGCCTTTTAATAATTTAAAAAAAACCCTAATTTTGGTTGTCGGGCCTTCTAATAAAAAACCCTAACAAGTGCATGGCTGAGACATATCAAATCTAGGAGAAACAAATAAGAAATATCAATAAAGCATTCAGATTGCGGTTAAGAAAAAAAAATGAACGCATTCATATTTGCATGCAACCTTAGCGTAGTGGGTCACCGCTCACGTAAATAAATTCTGTAAAGAATTATTATTATAGAACTCTACAAAAAAATCGTAAAACTACGGCAAAATCAATACCCTAATGTTGGGTTTGTAAAGCCGATTACTATTCGAGACTAGACTTGACTATATGTGAAACGATAATTATCAATACATGTTGTACGCAATTGATTGAACTGTAAGCTCGTTTTCTATTCTATATATAGTGAAAATTGAATCCTTAATTACTAAACTAGTACATAGTTAGAGAACCAAGTAAAAAAATTTGTATCTTTTTTATTCCCATTCTGTTCTTGATTGTTCTTTGCATATTGTGTGTTAACATTTGACCGATTTCTCAAGACTCTCTAATCTTAACATTTTTTACCTAGATAAAAGAAAATATCAATCGGAAATTATGAAATCTTGGAGAAACCAAGAAAAAATATTGAAGCATTGAAATTTTACCATAGATCAGCGGGTCACGTTCACGTAGATTAGTTCACTTATAGAATTACGTATCGACGTTAAATACTAAGCGATAGAAAACCCAAACATGATATCGCATGCTCAACAACAAGATTCAGATAAAGAAAAACATAATCCAAGATCGATCAACGGCGCAAACTTGTTACGGTCAAATTTATACGAACAAAATCGAATAATATAACAAGAACTTTATATATACCATGCAAAATAATCCCATTTAGAAGAACTAGGTTGCGAAAAAAAGAAGATTGTCGAAGGAATGCTCAATGCTTCCAAGAAGAGAGAGTAATTACCAGAGAGTTGTTGAGGATTGTATTTATAAATATTAACATCTCTGAAGCGGTTTCTTGGTAAATCCCGGTTCAAAACTTTGTTCCTCAAATAGTGTAAGACAAGCTCGGAATCCGTCGGGAGAAACCAGAACCCTGCCGGAAGATTAAGGGAGTACTCATCCTTCTCCATTCTTGCAACGAGAGAGAGAGAGAGAGAGAGAGAGAGAGAGCAGTGTTCACGTTCATATAGAGGTAGAAAGACGGCTAGAGGAGGAGGAGAGAGAAAGAGAGAGAATCTACGAGAGGAGAAAAACTTGGATCCGTGTAGGGTATGGTCATGTGGTGTCTGACAATGCATATTGACCGTCCAAAAGTGTTTAGATGGCCCAAATTGCACAGAGAGAGAGAGAGAGAGAGAGAGAGAGGAGAGGGGGAAGAAATCTGGTCCATCCAAAACATTTTTAGACGGTTGAGATATGTTGTCGGACACTACGTGGTCTTACTTACACGCACCCAAGTTTTCTCCTGGGAAGAGAGTATTTTTGTAAGAATCCGTTTGGAAGTAAACTTGGGATCTCTTGATCCAATTAAATTGGATTACTCTGCAGGTTAAAGGGTGTTCACGCTAAATAATTGAGCCAGTTGTATTTTTCATCTTTATTCCAAAAAAAAATCAGTTTCTTAATTCTCACGACGTTTTGCGGATAATTGGTTGGTATCGACATTATGATCAAAATCTTAAAAAAAATCATTAAAGACAAAAATAACCCTATAAGTAGACAGATTTTTTAGATTGGTTTTTATCCACAATAAACTTTTAGTTTTTATGAGTGTGTGATGGGTTTTACATATATATATACGGAAAACTTCTTATCCACACCTCCAGGAAATAGAAAAAATGGGTTTTTTTTGTGTTGCAAATTATTTTTGGAAAATCCGATCAGTCCAATGTGTTCAGAAGGTGTTTTCAAGTGTCCATGCGGGAAATCTTCAAAAAAAAAATACCGGGAAGGGCTTGATCCAAGCAGTTTTCGCAAAAAATGTAAATATATATATTTTTTGCGAAAACTGCTTGGATCAAGCCCTTCCCGGTATTTTTTTTTGAAGATTTTTCGCGGGGACCCTTGAAAACACCTTCTGAACACATTAGACGGATCGGATCGTCAAAAAAATGTTTGGATCATGAGGTCCGGAAATGAAAAGTCCGGATAAGAAGTTTACCCTATATATATATATAGGGGCCGGTTCCCCTCACACTTAAAAAAACACAACACTCTTCCGAGCCCCCTTGTGATGTTCCGAACCACTGATCTTGTTTAAATGAGTAAAATAAAAGGTCCTGCAAAATTTCAGCTCAATCGGATATCGGTAAGTGCTTGATCCAAACGATTTTAAAAACACTAGTTTCAGTCACAGTTTTTGCAAAACTATTTGGATCAAGCTCTTACCGATATCCGATTAAGCTGAATTTTTGCAGGACCTCCTATTTTACTTATTTAAACAAGATCAACGGTTCAGAACGTCACAGTGGGGCTCGAAACAAAATCGTGTGTCTTTTAATGTGTTTTTTTAAGTGTGAGGGGAACCGGCCCCATATATATATATATATATATATCTTCTCACCTCAATAAGAATCAGATTCTACCCAGCTGAATAAAAACAAAAAGGAAACAAATTGCTTGATTTTAAATATTGGGCTACATTAGTCGACGATTTGATTGGTCTTCCATGCACATAGTTGATTATGAACGTCGAGAGTTAGCAAATAAAAGTAAAAATTTGTGTAAAAATTCATTAACATTTTCATCGAAATTAAAATAAAATTGAGCATTGTATTAGCTTGACTAACTACTATATAAATAAGGCCACATTTTTGTTATATATATCTGTGTGCGCGAGCTCGCAACTATTATACTCCTATGTTAGAAACTTAGAATACAAGATGAATAATAGTACTTCACCCAAATTTGTCTAAATTTCCAAATTTTCTCTAAGATCCTTGTAATTTTATTTTTGCCACGTAGCACTACTCTTTCTTTTGGCAGTATGTTGTACTTAACATTACAATATTGCAATTCATTTCAATCATATAAGCAATGCTCCAGTAATATATTGTTTTAACAGGGTTCATTTCATGCCATTTAGAGTGATTCAAAAAATTTCATTTTGTTATGCTAATTAATTGTTGTTGTTCATGTTAAAAATCAAAATGATTAGACATCGAAAGAAACACATTTTTCTTGAAGTGTATTCTTAAAATTACAATCGTTTTTTTTTTCTCCCACTGGAAAAATGTTAAAGTTTCTCTTGGTACCTGATTTTTTATCAATTTCATTTTTTGCATAATCAAAAAACTTGAGGAAAAAAACGTGCAGTTCGAGTGGCACCAATAGACTGGGATGGCACCATCAAGAGAGCCCTAAGTTACAACAGGTATTGTTGGAAACATGTGTGAAAGATTGAGTTCCACATTGGATAAACAGAAAAAGAGTTGGACCTTAATATACTATTGGATGACTCACCATTTACAAGACTTAGCCTTTTAAGTGGATATGGGTCATTCAATGTATATTAGGTTCATGTGATGTGGTGGACTCCGTGGATAATCCCCAACGGATTGGGCCTACGTGTACAGGAAGAATCTCATTCAGATCAGACTCCTAACAAGTGGTATCGATCAGATTGAGCCGATGGCTGACGATCTATGGGCGAACTCTCCTGGAAGCATCGGTGGTTGTGGGCCTGCACAGAGACTCTCGGAGGAGCAGGAAAAATCCATTGTAACTCTCGATGGAGCAAGAAAATTTATGGTGCGTGCAACAAGTGGCTTGTAGCAAGGTGGCTCTCGGTGGAGTGGATACTCTCGATGGAGCATGAAAAATTTCTGGTGCGTGCAACACTTGGCTAGCAAGCAAGGTGGCTCTCATGGAGTATGGTGGCTCTTGATGGAGTGAGTGCAGTAAATAATCTTGAGTTCGGATACGATGTTGGAGAGATAGATCAAAATGTGGTGATTTTGGATCGAGGACATACAGCCGTCCGATTGCCTTGATTCTCCCGTGGGCCCACTCGGAATTCGATTTTGAGAAGGATGAACGGCTCGGATCGATCGGTTGGGACCCACAACGGCGTCCCCGACGCCGTCGGTACATGGTCGGTGCATTCTCGTCGGTGTAGAAGGCCCAATGCATGGTTCACACATGAGGGAGAGATTGTTGGAAACATGTGTGAAAGATTGAGTCCCACATTGGATAAACAGAAAAAGAGTTGAACCTTAATATACAGTTGGATGACTCACCGCATACAATGCTTAGCCTTTTAAGTGGATATGGGTCATTCAACGTATATTAGGTCCATGTGACGTGGTGGACTCCGTGGATACTCCCCAACGGATTGGGCCTACGCGTATAGGAAGGACCTCATGCAGATCAAACTCCTAACAAGTATGTAGTCCGTGGTGTTACTAGTATCACGCGGACATTTATTTATTTATTTTTTCTTTGATAAATTGATGTTCGGGTCAATTTGTCCGCACCTCGATTAATTCCAAGGTTTTGAAAGTAACGACCGAAAATAACTCTCAGTGGCCCTAAAGTTTGAGATAGTTGGTCAATTCGAACAAGCAATTATAATTACTTTTTCAAGTAATAGTCGGATCGATCGGTTGGGACCCACAACGGCGTCCCCGACGCCGTCGGTACATGGTCGGTGCATTCTCGTCGGTGTAGAAGGCCCAATGCATGGTTCACACATGAGGGAGAGATTGTTGGAAACATGTGTGAAAGATTGAGTCTCACATTGGATAAACAGAAAAAGAGTTGAACCTTAATATACAGTTGGATGACTCACCGCATACAATGCTTAGCCTTTTAAGTGGATATGGGTCATTCAACGTATATTAGGTCCATGTGACGTGGTGGACTCCGTGGATACTCCCCAACGGATTGGGCCTACGCGTATAGGAAGGACCTCATGCAGATCAAACTCCTAACAAGTATGTAGTCCGTGGTGTTACTAGTATCACGCGGACATTTATTTATTTATTTTTTCTTTGATAAATTGATATTCGGGTCAATTTGTCCGCACCTCGATTAATTCCAAGGTTTTGAAAGTAACGACCGAAAATAACTCTCAGTGGCCCTAAAGTTTGAGATAGTTGGTCAATTCGAACAAGCAATTATAATTACTTTTTCATGCCTACTTACCACCCATTGAGGTCATCACGTGGACATTTTTATCCAAATGCTATGTTATATGGCAGTGGGCTCGGTTTCCCCTCATCTTGGAGATATATGGTAATATTTTCTTACTTCTACTATTGATTAAGGTAATTATAGATTCTCCGAGACAATTTAGAGTTTTAATAAATAAAAAAACAATCAACTGGAAATAGGACGGCATTTAAAAATTGATTCAGCATTTAATTTATGACATTATAAACATTTGTGTTTCAGTAAAAATAAAATGATTAGTACTTCTTTCGTCCCAAATTTCTTCCACTTTTACTACTATTCTGGACATCTCAAAAAATTGCTTAAACTTTTAATTGTAAGGTTTTAAATATGTGATACGAATTATAATTGATAGATATTAATTAAATCTATTAAATAAAATTTTTAATATTATTAAAGCCATTATAGATCAAAAGATATAAATAAGGCTAATTTGCAGGAACACCCCCTAAACTATCGCTTTGTTGCAACATTACCCCATAAACTACCAAACGTGCCAACATGACCCCCCAAACTTTCAAAAGCAAGCAACAACACCCCTTCCCCATTTTACCGTTAAAAACAAAGACGGAAAAGTGTTAAAAATCGAAAATACCCCTAGCTTAAATTAGGTTTGGCAAAAGAGAAAGGGTTGACACTTTACTCTCAACCCTCCCCCCACTCTTGTCTCTCTCTCTACAAGCAAACAACACAGCAGCCACCACCATGATCGATCGATCGATCTGGAGCCACGAACAAACCCCCACAAACCCACTCCTCTCTCTCACTCCTCCCCTCTCCCATCTAATACTAAAACAAACCCAGATTGAGATAAACTGTTGTCAGATTTCCTTACGAAAGGCGGAGGGACGAGATTGGTGCTAGAACCGTTGGAGGTCTAGCAATACGCTTGCGAAGTGTTCGACAAAATGCCGCAGAGAAACCCGTCACCACCCGCCAAACCAGCCATTAGTGGGATTTAGAGAGATGGGTTTTGATTGGATGATGAAGTAGAAGAAGAGGTGGTGGTGGTGTTTTGGGCCCAACAGATCACGACTTGTTTGCCGCTAGCGTCGATGGCGCAGAAGAAGTTGGAATCTCCGAATGCGGCTGCGATGAGACCCATAGATCCGAACCCATATGCAAATCCTACAAAAATTGAGGAGGAAAAGAGGGAGGAGAGAGATCTTGTGATGGGTTTTGTGGGAAATTTTTGTCATGGTTTGGTGATTTTGAAATGGTGAGGTTTTGGAATCAGTGGAAGTGTCATGGATTGATGAAAATGGAAAGGTAGTGGAGGGTGGTCGTGGTGTTTGTAGTATGGTTCAATGAAGTTTATTGAGCTGGAGTTGTCGTGTAGGTTAGAGTTTGAAAATCTGGGTTTCCAAAAATCTGAGTTCAGTAATCTGGGTTTCATAAAATCTGGATATGGTTTGGTTTCACATTTTTTGCTACACTACATTTTCTGGCTATGAGAGAGAGAGAGAGAGAGAGAGAGAGATTACCTCATGTGTGAGAGCATTTTGGGTTTCAAAATTTTGTTTCAGTCAAGTTTTTAACTTTTTCGTCCAATTTAAGCCTTCTTTTTACAGAAAATTGGTCTAAAGGTCAAGTTTGGGGCTTTAAATGGTGTTTAGTCCAACTTAACTTATTTTAATGTTTCCAATACATTGATAGGAAATATTTGAGGGCTCAAGGACAACACTAGACAAAAATACCCTTAATGATAAATAAAAATTACAAAAAAAGGGGCTGGCCGTAGCCCGTCAGTTTTCATCAGTTTTTCCTTTTCTACTGACTAACCCACGGAAGTTGAAAGTGACGTCACTGCGTGTCAGACAATGACCCATGGCCATCATGCGTGTCCCGACTGAATGTTGGACCGATGTCAGACTCTCTCTCTTCAGACCCATCACGCGTGTTTAATCTTGGCGGTGGGACAAGATTAATAGGGTGGGACAAAATTAATTTCTCTCTTTTCAATTTTGGGGGTGGGTTCAATTTTTGGGGTTTTAGACTCTTTGGGATAGGGTATAGTAAATTTAGGCATTTTTGGTTTAGGCACTTAGGATGCACTTTCCAATTATAGGGTTTTAGTGGTTTAAACACTTTCATAGGGTACCCTAAGTTTTTACGCACTTTCATAGGGTACCCTTGGGTTTAGGCACTTAGGGTGCACTTTCCAATTATAGAGTTTTAGTTTTTTAGGCACTTTCATAGGGTACCCTAGGGTTTAGTTTTAGGATGCACTTTCCAATTATAGGGTTTTAGTAGTTTAGGTACTTTCTTAGGTTACCCTAGGATTTTAGGCACTTTCATAGGGTACCCTAGGGTTTAGGTTTAGGCACTTTCATTGGCTAGTGGGGGCATTTTTGGAATGTGTAAGTGATTTGTTCTTTTGAAATTAAGAAAAAAGTTGATGTCCTTATTGAAGTAAAGACCCCTTTTACGATGTCCTCTCCAAAAACGGACCCTTCTTTTTAACAGATTTGGATGGAAGGGGTGTTGTTGCTTGATTTTGAAAGTTTGAGGGGTCATGTTGTCACGTTTGGTAGTTGTGATAGTTTAGGGAGTGTTCTTGCAAATTAGCCTTCTTTGTTTTTTGTCATGCGTCAATTACGTTAGTTTTGCCTTAATAGAATGGAAACAATCATCTTCAAGTCATGGATTTAACCGTCCAATAAAGCCTATATGTGGGTCCTTTCCAGATCTACTTTGATTATCAAAATCGTTTATTTTTTAGTGCTGGAACAATAATTATGTCAGTTTAATTGGATATCGTTTGATATGATTTTGGAATATAGTTATGTTGAAAAAGATTGTATTGCAACAGTGAATTTGAACTTGTAACTCATTTAACTCCATCATATTAAGGGATGTTTGGGAGTCTCATTTTTATTTTTTTGGCTTTTTTAATTAGGGAAAATGCTAATGAGTGTAACATTGCACCCGTTAATAGAACAAAAACGTTTGGGACCCACATGTACGTTTTGTTCCCTTAACGGGTGCAATGTTACATTAAAGCTCAAGTTTAAAATTAAAAAAAAATACATTAAAGTACAAGTGGCACTGACATATGTACATTTTTGTACCCTTAACGGGTGCAATGCTACACCTATTAACAAGACCCTTTGAATTATAGTAAAAATATATTTTGAATTTGGTAGGAGTCTTTGGGAGAAATGTGCAGAATGTATTTTGCAACATGAGTAGTACATTTTCTAGGTCTTTCTGTTAATCAAAATGAGAAAAATGAAAAACGAGAAGTCAAAAAACTCCTCTTAGCCTACTTTTGGCTTCTCCTCTCTAATATCAAATTTTGAGAATGAGTTATGAGTGTTGTCTCTCAAACACTCATAATTTTTTTTTTTTTTTTTGAACTCCAAAAAACGGTGCTCTAGTGGGGGCTTCATTGCCCCGTTAGGCAAGGGCCCCGGGGAAACCAGTTGCCAGCCCAATTTAACCCAACCCAAAGGAAGGGACCTAGCCACCGGGCACTAGCGGAGTTCATCATACCCCCCGGGCAGAGGCCCAAGAGCCTCCTAAGGAAGGCAGGGGAACATAGCCACTTTGTTCTCCCCTAGGAGTCGAACCTGGGACAAAGCTGGGGAGGGCAGATGCCTCCACCGCTGGGCCACCACCCCGGTGGTTCAAACACTCATAATTGGAAAAGGAAAATTTGAAACGGAGAAAAAGGGTTGGCCAAACACCCCACCAAAGGATATCCCATCAACGTAATTTTTTTTTTTTTTGGCGTGATTGATATCTTCAAACGATTTTGGTCCTTTTAGGCGAATCCAAAACAAAAATGATTGTGACACAACCAACCACAAGGTCCACAACCCCACTCACATGGGGTGTGGGTCTCACATGAGCCCCACATGAGGGCCCCACACCCTATATAAGTGGGGTTGTGGCACAAAATTTGTGTCACTATCATTATTCAATCCAGAAGAAGCTCATTGGCTTGGCTGGACGGTTTAGTCAAACTGGAGAGAACTTGTTCGCTGAAAACGTGTACATCACATCAATTAGCTAATGAACCGTGTCGAAAATCATGTGCATCAGATACCAATCAGTCCAATCCCATCGGTAGCAGACCACCGGAATGCATAAAGACCAAGTACTCCCTCCGTCCCAATTTCTTGGTCCTTCTTTCCATTTTGGGATGTCCCAAAATATTTGTCCCACTTCTAAAAACATCTATCAAAACTGGGCCACTTTCCAATTTTACCCTTAAAAAGTACTTTTCCCATCTTAATTGGCTAGTCTATTATCTTTTATTTTATAACGGTTTTTATGATTTTGAAAATTTTGTATAATAAAACTAATTGATATCTATCAAACAAAATTCATATTGAATATGTTTTGACTTTCATATAATAAATTAGCCTCACAAATTTGGTCACAGTAATATTGACTGGATTTAGGAGCAAAATAGAAAAGTCAATAAAAAGTTTTCACACCCCTTAAAAACCCACTTCCCCAAAAGGGGCCAAGAAATTGGGACGGAGGGAGTACATTCCAAACTCACTTTTGGTTCTATTTTTATTTTTCTAATGTCTCTTATTGAGACAACTTTTTTTTTTGGTAATGCAAGGTGTTCTGGGTCAAGTTGCATGTAGGTTGATCCCTACAACCCCTCTCACAGCCGTTTCACACGTTTATGCGTGGAATTGAGATGGCCTCAAGAATTGTTGGCAAAGAGAATTAAATCTGAGACCTTAGATAGGAGCAAACCCTTAAGTCTCAAGCTAAGATAATAATCAAATATGTTAACCAAAATCTTTATAAAAAAAAAACTCCCTAACAACAAGAATAAGTCACTTACAAAAAGGAGTTAATTTATGTACGAACTCACCTGCCCACCGAAACAAATGAGGGAAAATACACGTTTCGACTATTAGTGCTTCCGTCATTTGGTTTATATTGGTCAGATCCTATTTGATATTTACATTAAGCATACCATTTCTCAACAGTGGAGCGTCGAGCCGCCGAATGTCTCATTAAATTTCTTTACCTGTTTATTTGTTTAACTGTGTGTTCAAAAATTCGTCATTTGTGGGATTACCATGGCAGCAACACATCGACATCATACATTGATCACAGACATCAGACGGCCGAAACTATCGCTTGCTGGATATATATCCTTCATTTGTTTTGGTTCTGTTTTATATTCTTCTCATCTGTATGTTGTTATTTACTGTTTTGTTGTCGATCCGGTAGTTTGTAATCGTATTTCTCATGAAATGAAATTCTCTCTACTTAGCAAAAAAAATGAGAGAATTTTAGCAGTTAAATAAGACCCACTTTACTGCAGTGTTTTACGTAAACAACTCCATTATTTGAGGTAGAGAATCTCTACCTCAAACCCGTCACTCCCCGAATGGGTAGGGGATTCGGGAATTTTTTCGGGGATCGGGTAGGATATGAAGATTTCTTTTAAAAAAATTCAAGAATCGGGTAGGGGATGGTATAGTCAATCCCCTCCCCTCCCCGCCCATCTCTGTTAGGTATATTATATTATAATTTATATGTTTATAAGTTTATTTTTCCTCGAATAAGTTTATTATAACTTCTAACTTGTAAAAACGTAGTTGAATTGTTGCATACATGGTGGAGGTAAGTTATTCTTTGGGTACTAAACTTTCTTTCCGACATGCAATTAATTTAAGTATTTGAGATTTATTCTGGTTCTTGGAAATTCACGTTTACTGTTGGCTTAGCAATTTAGTTTTTCTGGTAGATAGAGGTAGATGGTGATGGTCGTGGGGTGTGTTTGGGGGTAGAGGCTCTGGTGGAGACTTGAGAGGGTGAAGTGGGGAGAAGATGACTAAAACTTTTTTTGTGTTAATTGGCTAAAACTTCAACTAAAAAAAAAAAGAACAAGAATAGCAGTAGCACTTTTGAGTGACTTGGTATGTTTTAATTATCTTTATGAACTACTTTTGTCACTAGCTTTGAATTTTAATACAACTTCTTTGGTATTCACTTGAATAATTTTAGTGAATTTTTGGATCCCAATTCTCCATGGAGATTCCCGTTCCCCGCATTGAGGTGAGGATGGAGGTTAAAAAAAATCCCCGGTGGAGATTGGGGAGAAGATAGAGATTGATAATTTGATATGAATTTCGGGAATAAAGACGGGGTAGGGATGGATGACGGTGATAGTGGTATCCATCCCTGTCCTTCCCAAATTTGATTAATTATTAACCAAACCATTAAATAGATGACATATTAGTGTTTATCCTTGGTTTTTCGATTTGTCTGTTGTTCAGTGGGCCCCTAATTGTTGCCCAACTCAAAATATAACTTTCGGAATGCGACTTACACGTAGAAGACGACTTCAACAATTTTTTTTATAGTTGACCCAAAAAGGACTTAACCACTTTCCTAGTGTGTTCCGCTTCGGTAACTGAGTCCAATTGACATGTCCCGTGTGAAGAAGGAACAAAGAACAGTTTTTCTACTTTCCTAACATTAACAAATGTAAAAAAAATTGGATAAAGACAAAATAAATAATTCAATAATCCATAATCTGTATTATTACCCAAAGAAGGCCTAAATGGTCAAAAATGTTCGTCTTGTAAAGTTTGTCATGACGATCATTCACGGGAAGAAAATTTGTTAATCAGTATCGAATTAAATAAGAATCGACACTTGTGAAAATTTGATTTTTTTACAGTTGGACTTCTTGACTAGCTCTAGTAATATGAACCGTTCGAGACATTAGATTTGTCCAAGATGGAATAAAAAAAATGTGGATTTCGTCCAGTTTTTTTTTTTTCAAACTAGAGAGAATCTCATTCCAGAAAACTTATGCGAAGCTTCCTCCCCAACTATAAGACCTTCTCTCCAACTATAAGAATAATGAGACCGGTTCAATTTTGTGATTTGGAAATGGCTACAATACACATCCCTTATTTGGGTGTACCATATGCACCTTTTGTACGGTCCAGATTGTGCCATCTCATCGGCACTCGTAATATTTTTTAGTTTTTTGTAACTTTTCAGCAATATGATTCATAACATTTTGGTGTGTCTCGTAACTTTTATAAAAAAATTCGTAACTTTTGCAAAAAATTCGTAACTTTTACAAAACATTCGTAACTTTTACATAAAATTCGTAACTTTTATAGGGGTGTGTATCATACACACCCAAATAAGGGGTGTGTATTGTAGCATTTTCCTTGTGATTTTCGGGCTTATTTTGAATCTATTTTGATGATCGGAACCGTTCACTTTATAAAGCTGGCTAAAATTTTACAAATTGAAAATTTCTTTGATTGGTATCTATAAGTACAATTCTAAAAGTATTATATTTGTAAATACAATTTTGAAAAACATTTATATCTTTCTTTTTTTTAAAACAGATTACTGGAGTATTGCATAATCCAAACCCATTAATATTAGAGCCAAACATTCGGATCAAACATTGATTTTCATCTACTTAATGTGATTCTCAGCGCGGTTAAAGCCTTTTTTTTTTTTTTTTTTGATAATGCAGGATGTCCCAAGCCCGTTTGTGCGTATCTTGGAATAATCCTTATAGCTCTTTTCACAACCATTTCACTCGCTCACATAGAGTGAGGTGACCTCAAAAATTGTTAGAGAATGGAAATCAAACTTGACCTTTACAAATTTAACGGTTCGATCACAAAACAAGTTCCGGGATGGGCCCAGATATTATAAACCTACACTGGTCAAGTTATTCTTGTAACCGGTGAATGGTGGTTCAAACCCCATGCACTTAGAGAAAACTAGTCATTGATGGATGAGTGCGACATGCACATGCTGCAGCAGAGTTACTCTCGTCTAGATCTAATGGATGTTGATCCAAGTGAGGATCATCAATTAGCTAATGAACCCAGTCGAAAATCATGTGCACAGCTGCCATTGGTTGCAGATCGGAATGCATAACCACAAATACATTCCATACTCACTTTTTGATGGGTTGGTTCTATTTTTATTTTTCTATTGTCTCTTATTGAGACACCTTTTTTTTTTTTTTTTTTTTTTTCCGATAATGCATCTGCAGAGTGTTTCGAGTCAGCTTGCATGCACCTCGGACTAATTCTTATAGACCCTCCCACAATCATTTCACACGCTCGCGTAGGATACGCTCCATGAGTTACTGGCAAGAAAAATTAAAACTTGAGATCTTAGGTGTGAGCAAATCCTTATGTGGTAGGCCAACCACTTGGCCAAATACAACATGTAATAATTTAATATGTTAAATTGTTAACCAAAATCTTAAAGAAAAAAAACTCCCTAACAATAAGTCACTTAAAAAAAGGAGCTAATTTAACTACAAACTCACCTCGCTCCTGGCCATGATCTTAAAAGTAGAGGTGTCAAACGGGTCGGGCTGGCATGGGCACGGTACGGCACCACACGTTTAAATGTGGCACGACACGGCACGAGCACGGTTTTAGATGGGCACAACATGAAATTGGGTTAGGCACGGCACGGTCTAGACGGGCACGACACGGAAGTGGGCTAGACATGGCACGACACAGTACGAGGCACGGCCCAAGGCACGACACAACAAATATTAATTCTTAATGTACCAAAACTAATAATTTTTAATGGTGGATTGATAAGCCCCCAAAAGTGTAAATAATGGGGCTTATCTCGCTCATTTTGATCACACGCACGCGCATTTTGTTGCTTTAAACGATTGATTTTGCGCGAGGTTGCTTTTTGTTAGTTTCAGGTAAAAGTGGAGAATTAAGGCGTGTTTTGACGCCATGGTTGAACCAATAGGTGCTCGAGCACCCGCGGCCACATAGCACCCCGCCACTAAGTCCCGGGAGTCAAGGAATGAAGCATCGAACAAGACTCGGGAAGCCTAGAGGTCACGATGACAAGCCGAAATGTCAAGGGATCAAGACGAAGAAAATCAACAGTTTTTCCATCCAGTACCGGTAGAGCACTTTTGTGTCTACGGTAGACAGAGGCAACCAAAATACAGTGAGTTTTAGTACCAGTAGAGCACTTTTGTTTCTACCGGTAAAGGCTGCACTTTTCTGCATTTTTTTAGCCCGATCAAGAAATATCTATTGACATATTTGTAATAACTTAGCACGACTTTTGGGGCCTATATAGGGTCCCCAACCTCAGATTTTTAGGGTTAGCTCTTATTTTTCACCTTCTCTCTCTACCTCCCTTAGTTTGTACTTAGATTTTGCTCTACCTTCTCTCTAGAATTTCATGCACTTCCACTTAGATTCAAGGTAAATCTTCTTCTTCTTTTTTTTGATCGGCGTAAATCTTCTTCTTTAATGTTGTAGTACGTGTTGATATCTTTATATAAATCTAGTTTGTTTCCGTTTTTATCGGTTATTTCATTTTCATGTTTTTCTAGCTATTTCCTTAGAAAACTCTTGTTTTTAGTAGTTGTTTGATATTTTCTCAAGTGTTAATGTTGTAGGCAAACCTAGGATTAAATTAAAAATCAATTTTTAGAGTTATAAATCATGTTTTTAGTTTTCTTCAAATTCCTAGGCTTAATAACTGGTGTAATGGGTGAGTAGTTTAAGTAGGCTTAGTCATGGGGTGATTAACACTCCATGACTTGGGTTTAATCCATCCATCTCGACAAATAGTATACATCTCTTGTTTATCAAAGTTTAGGGTTTCATTTTGATGTACCAAAGGCTGGGTTTGTTAACCCCATTGATCCCACGTAGCCAAGGGTTTCACCACTTGGCACGTGGGATGCTTTGGGCGATGTCAACTCATCCGTTTGTCAAATGAACCGAAAATCCTAATCTTTGTTAGACACATTTTTCTAGTAAAGGTTTTAAACTCTAAATCTTCCGTTTGGGGGCATTTAACGATGCCCCGAGCCGTTTATCAAGAGGGGATGGATTAACCCGAGTCATGGTAGTTAAATACCCCTAGACTTTGCCTTAGTTTAATTTGTCGTTTTTAAGTCTCCAAGTCGTTCTCGAAGTCGAGAGAATTCCACCAAACAAACTCCAAAAGCCAAGTTTGCCGCTTTAAGGCTAAAACCATCATTCGCGAATCAACCATCACGCGCGGCGCATTCGGTCTCTGTGAATTCGATCTGGTCTTACCGGTCTTGATGCTACGCGATACCTAAACCCTACGCTTGGGGATATAACTTTTTCAATACAATCCAAGGTCGTAATTAAGCATGGATATTCTAATTATATGTTATACAACTTTTTAATAAGTCAACATAAATATTTTGTGAATCTCAATACGCTGAAACTCGGCTAGATTATAAAAAAAATTCGAATTATATGTTATATACTTTTTAATAAGTCAATATAGCTATAGTTATTAGAGATTTTGGATAAAAAGGAGGATAAAAGAAAGAAGTTTGGGGTCAAAGTGTAGAATGCTTCTAAGTTGGATTTCTAGTTTTTTATTACACAAAGTTCAATGGACCTATGTTGTAATTAATACCCTATAAACGTCTATCTAAAGAACGCCAAATGCTTCTGACATGCAGAAATCTTTTGCCGCGAGTATTCCACGAAACACTGAATCCTCCCTCATTGCGGATGAAATCGTTGAGACTGACATCCATCCTGATGAAATCGTTCCTGACATCCCTCCTCCTGAGTCTTTTGAGATAATTCGTCCACCATCTTGTTTAGGCTACGGGAAACTACTAAGTAAGTGTCCACACACTCTAGACAATTTTAATCTGATAACCAATAATAGTTGTATTTTTGAGCGCCTAATTAGTTTTGCTGCCTACTAATTTATAAGTTTCTTCTGCGGTTTGTTTTCTTTTTTTCCATAATACGTAGAAAATCCTATTCGGGAGGTTCGGTCCATCGTTTCGAGGTACGATGATCCAAATCTCCAGAGCATGACCATAAGGACCTGGAGCATTGGTCCAATCTTGTGTGCAGCAATGGCTATTCTAAGCGCCAAGGCCAAGGGATTATTTAAGGATAAAGAGTGGGTTGTCCCAATGGTTCTAATACAATTCATTATTTTGGGTGCCACAAGGTTGATGGAGAACCTTCCGAATAAGATTTTTCGTGTCCCGCTCATAAAATATGAATTTTCATTAAATCCTTGTTCCTTCAACCAAAAAGAACATACACTGATATGTCTGTTTGCATATGTACGACGAATCCGTCCTGATTTGCTTCAGACTATCTCAGCGACAAGAACTAAATTCGGTAAACCTGTTTTCTTCTCTTCGGCTCTTCTAACAGTGGTACCTTTGTATGTAAGTTCCTACCTTGAACATGTTATAGCTATAGTTATTATACAAAAAAAAAAATCGAGGAAACTCGGAGATGTGCCGGCACGGGCACGACACGGTACAAAATGGCACGGCACGACGCGACACGATTAAGTAAATGGACTGGCACGGCACGGCACGACACGACACGATTAAGAAAAATGGCACGGCACAGTTTAGTAAACGGACCGACACGACACGGCACGAAGCACTATTGGTACGAAATTAAATGGGCCCTGCCGACACGGCACGGCCCATTTGACACCTCTACTTAAAAACAAGGGGCGCCCATAAATTTCCCCAAATGGATTCGTTTCTTTCAGTTTGGCCCATTTGTAATCTATACTCAACCTATCTAAACTTGAACATTCAGTGGGTTTAATAAGTTGGGCCAATTAGAAACCATATTTTGATGTGGGTGGGTTTGGGCTGATTTTAAATGGATGGATTTTGGCGGGTCCATGCATGAAAATGGGTTCAAAATTGCCATCTCTAATCATTATTATTGTTGCAAGTTCCCTAGTTGGCCACAAAAGAAAATGGAAAGTTTAAGTCCAAATTCTATTAGTTGAGAAATGTCGGTGGCATTGGAAAGTGATTGGTTGGGGAGGAAAAAAAAAAAAGGACCTGAGCACCCTGGACACCATATCCGAATCGTTCATCTCTGTAATGAATGGCCTAGATTTAAAAAAAAAAAAAAACTCTTTTAATGGAAAAGTTGCTTTAAATCTGAACCATTCAAAGCACTTTTAGACTATCTCGATGTGATCTCCAGGGTAAAAGAAGCAAGCAAAGAGAGGAAAGATTGAGAATAATCAGTCGATTGGCTCTTGTGGGCTGTGGCCCATTTGTGGGTCTTTCCTAGTACAATTTTAGATCCCGTACGTGGACATCCTGTACCAAGGAAATCAATAACATATTTGTGTTGCAAGAAAAAGGAAAAATAAAATTTGAATTTATTGAAACCTATTTTTTGCAAATGTTCTGAAAGTATATGAAACGGTGCTTGGTTAATATGGGTTTTTTTGTGTGTGTCTGTTTGGTTTTCTTGGCAAGATTTAAAAATTGAACGATGTCAATCAAAAATGGGTTCAAAATGAGCCCAAAAATGAAACTAATTGATGGTGCTGACTCTGAGTTTCTCGAGACCCCAACCAAATCATCAATTTGAGGCCATTCACACATTTAATTTCAAGAGATACAAATTGCCACAAAAAAAAATAGTTTTGGGAGAGAGAGAGAGAGAGAGAGTCATTTTTTTCCTAAATGGATTTCAAAATCGGGTTGTTTTTTTCTTTTCTCATTGAGAACACCCAAAAGTAAACTTCCATATTAATTACAATAGGGCTCAACTTTTTTAAGATTTAATGGGGCTTTAAATAAATTGGGTTGTAATTTGGGGCCTAAGTAAGTTGGGTTGTAGTTTTTGGCCTTTTTTTTTCCCTAACCTAGTATCACAACTACTAGTACTTGGGGGCCCCCAAAAATTGAAACTTTTCGGCGCCCCAGACTGCTACCTACTAGGCTTGCTCCAAGGCTGGCACTGTATGCGACTCAAGAAGATCTTCTTCCATTTGAGTGTGTACGGTATGCACCACTATTCACAACATTATATATAAATTTCATAACATCAAGACAAAATCTCATGACATGCAACTATTATAAATTCATACCCCCAATGTCATGGATTGGTATACAATAATCCTATATAAATTTTATGCCGAAATACTATATGAATTTTCTGCAAATACTGTAAATTAAGCATGATTTAAAGGTGTATATATCGTACACATTTAAATAAGGTTGTTTACTAAAGCACTTTTTCTAAAACCTATGAACATAGTTGTTGAAAAGCTACAATAAACGATACGTATCCTACAATTTGTATCGTCTCTCTCATCAAACGATACGTATCGCACCCTGTATCCTTTTTGTATAGAAATTCTACGATACGATCGCGTATCCTACGATTTATACGCGTATCCTGATTTGGTACGTATGCTACGATTACTTATAGGAAAAAAGTCTGACCTTATTTCAAGAAGCAGAACCCCAAATGTATTAATCTAAGCCATTTGATCTAATTATGGCGATATTCAAACACTTGATAGAAATTCAACCTCAACGTAGGGCTAGCTTGAATAGAGGAAAGAACCATAATTCGATTGTGTTTTGCCTGATCGTACAAGGGCAATGTTACGCCTCATTAGGAGATTAGAGCAAGTTCACCCGTTGTTATTGAAATAGTATTGCCAATTTTTTTTTTCTACAATGTCAAAAAATAAATAATTTTGTCAGCTGACAAAAAGAAAAATACTAGGGAAAAGAAAAAGAAGATTTATTTTGGTGAACGAGGATATATTTGTGTTAGCCATTCAACCAACCAAAAAGAAAGAGATTTTTTTTTTCAAAAAGCTTCAACAATAGTATATTTGAGAGAGTGCATCATATAATAGCCTCTGCCAAAAGTTTAAAGAAACTCTTCTTTTCTTTCCATAGCTAAGGCAGCAGAAAGCCTTAATGTGATAGACCCCAATTGAGAGACTTGAAATTTTGCATCTTAAAAATATTTTATTTTTGTAAATGTAAGTATATTCTGTTGATGTCATTAGGTATAACTACTTTTAATCGTATATTAATTATGATTATTGTTGTTGAAGAATAGACTAGATTTAGTATTTTTGTACAAGAAAATAAAGTCCAAGTAAGCCCAATTGACAAAGTTCAAAGATGAAAGATATTATTGATAGATATAAATATCTAGTTTCTAAAAGTTCTATAATATCTATCTTCTAGAAATTCTACAACAATATTCTTGCGAAATATCTAGATTTTTTGTCTGAATTAGTTACATTTGTAATTCTAGAATCTGCCTCAAAGTTTATCTTATATGAAAATATCTTTGTACTAGACTCTTCCATGGATTTGGACTAGACCCTTCCATTGAGTAGTATAAATATGAATGGATTCTAGCCATTTTGTACCAAGCAAAAAAAAAGAGTTTTGAGTTTGAGTGTAATATAAATACCTTCATTCCCCACCCTTGCCTTAATTATTTCTCCCTCCCTTAAAATCTTGTCTAACTAAACATTATAAACTCCTAATCTTCCATCAAACGTATCTTAAAACATGCGATACGTATCCCGATACAATTTATACAATGAAAAAAACGATACACAGTACGTATCTTGATTTGAAAACTCTGCCTATGAGATTTATATATTGACATTTAATGAACATGTAATGGAAGCATGCAATGGGAGAAAATTGGGGTCCATAGGATTTTACAAACAAGTAAATGGACAAGAACAAGCAATTAATAATTAATCCTTGAATTAAAAAGTAAATCATCCCTTAATCCTACATGAAAACAACAAACCGACATCAAACACAAATTCCTAGTCTATTTTAGAAATCATCTATTCTTTTCTAACCAATTTTTCAAAAATCCAAAGTCCATGTAACATACCAAGCTGCTAGGGTAACCTTAAAATGTCATAGAGACCATCAAATATGGAACCATAATCCGAAAATCCACCTGACCTATAAATAGTAGCCATGTCATCCTTGCTGCACATTGTAGATTGAGGCTGAAACACAGGTGGTAGCGGCGGCAACAGGGGGGAAGCAGGTGGCCTTTGCGGCCGCGACAGAGGTAGTGGTGGCAAAGTGGGGGAAACAGGTGGATGGTGGCTGTGGCGGCTGCAAGAGAGCAAGAGGGGAAAGTGGTGGCCCGGTGGAAGTGCTTCGGTATTCAATGGTTGATGATCATCTGGATTTGGATTTAGCAACTCTTGAGTCTGAACCACAACATGCATCTTTTTGTTATCCTGTTTGTTAACAGAAGGTTGCTTCCTATTGTAGATCTTGCATAGCACCCAATTGTTCAACTGCATATAAAAAAAATTTAAAAAATAGTTATTGTTAAGATATTCGAAACTTTTTTTTTAAACGGCAAAAGAATAATTTTATAGATCTTTGAACGGAAAAAAAAACGATTGTAATGGAATATGGATTTTCAGAGACTGGGAAAATGCTAAAAGATGCCCACCTATTCGATCGGGTGAAAGTGAGGCTAACTTTACTTTGAAGCAACATGATAGTATGTATATATTCAGGATTTGAAATAATTCGTTTAAGGACTATTTATGTAAATAGCTAACATAGGAAAATGCTAAGTACCCTGAAAATTATCCCAAAAGTGAAATCAACGGTTCAGATAACTATGCAGTGATCCAAGCATCTACATGTAGTGATCATAAAATTTGATGTTGTGTACCACTACTATAAGTTCGAAATCACCACAAAACGGAACTCATACAAAAGATTGTATCAGTAATTGTATGGACCCCTTTTTGTTTTGAGTCGAATGTGACTTGAACCTAATCCTAAGGGGTTTGGCCGAAGTGACTATGAGAAAACAATAAGAGTCTCTCTTCATGAGGTCGCATATGCGAATTTCACAGAGACCAAACATTTTAAACCTTGAGGCCACTTGAGGGATTGCCTAGTCCGTTAACTTTAGGGCCCGGTGCTTTTCCAAAAAAATAAATAAATATTTGAAACTGGGGATTTTAAGTACTTTTTCGATATTTTTTGTATTTTTTGCTTGCCACATAAGCATTTTCCGTCATTAATTTGACGGAGAGGCAAAATTGAAATTCGTCTAAAACTATAAGAATGAAATTGACACAAAATATTTTGTAAGGACGAAATTGAAACTTGGTGTATTTTGTAGGAACTAAAATAGTAGATAAATCAAGTTTATATGGGCCCCTTTTTGTTATGATGTCAAATCTGTGATTTCAACCTAATCCTAAGGGGTTCGGCAAAAGTGGTATGAGGGAATGATAAGTATTTGTCCTTCATGAGGTTGTATGTTCAAATTTCACAAGACCAAACATTTAAAACACTAAGACCATTTGAGGGATTGCCCGGTTTGTTTACTTTAGGCCCGGTGTATATTACATTTTCCTCTCGAAACTAGTAGCATATCAAACCTAGATGAATCAACTCTTTTCTTTTCTTTTCTTTTTTCTTTTGATAACCGAATGTCCGAGTTAGTTTATGTGTACCTCAGCTCATTTTGGAGCCTTGAAGGAAACAATTGGGAATAAACCCGTCCCCCGATCGAGCGGGAACGGGGGTATCCAAAAAATACCCGGTCGGGGTTGGGTATGCCAAAAACCCGCCCCGCCCCATTGTCATTCCTATGTTCACGGAGAACAATAATTATGCCAGTTTGATTATCGTTAGATATGATTTTGGAATATAATGATTTTGAAAAAGATTCCAAGATTGTATTGCAACATTGAATTGGAACCCATAACTCATTTAACTCAATCATATTGAATGATATCCCATCAACGTGATTTATTTTATTTTTTGCGTGGTTGATATTCTTCACGAGCTCTTTGAACCATTTTGGTCATTGGAGTGAATCCAGAAGAAAGCTCACAAATTGGCTTGACTGGACGGTTTAGTTCATCCATCTGTCTATCTATCAATACCATATAGCAAACTTCAAACCCCCAATCTTAATTTCTTCAAATTTTTAATTTTTTTAATCCTTTACAATTTCCACCTAGAACATTTTCCACAAATCATACCCCACACTTTCCCATCATCCCCCACGTCCTCACTTCCTTTTTTCTTCTGTTGGTTGTTGTTGCCTTTCGTGCGGAGAGGGGGAGAGAGTGGGGAAGGACCAGTGGGGCGTGGATTCATTGAACAGAGAAATAACCCATCTGTTCCACTTGATATAGGCGCCCTCCCTCGACTATAATCAGCTACTCACCATTCACCAATGGGAATTTTTATTTATCAAGTAGTTAGTATTGTGCCCGTTCAACACACGAGACCAGAAAAAATACTTATGTGATTTTTAACAACTCTTGTTTTTATCATGAACTAGCATTGTGCTCGTGCAATACCCGATAGTCAGAAAAAATGCCAATGTAATTTTTCCCTGTAGATTGAACAAGTATAACGCTAGTTTGCCAAATCGGAGAGGATAATACGTGTACACCACATGGCACATGGTAGCAGTTCGGAATGCATAACGACAAACCAAACTCACTTTTTGGTTCTATTTTTATTTTTCTAATGTCCCTCATTGAGGCAACCATTTTTTTTTTTAATGCAAGGGGTCCTGGGTCAGGTTGCGCGCACTTTAGGCTAATCCCTACAGCTCCTTCCATAGCCGTTTCACACTCTTACGAGTGAGGTTGAGGTGACCTCAATAGTTACTGGCAAGGAAAATTAAAACTGAGACTTTAGATGTGAGCAAATCCCTAAGTTTTAAGCTAAGACCACTTTACCAAAGACAACTTGAAATAATCAAATATGTTAACCAAAATCTTTATTAAAAAAAAAAAAAACTTCCCTAACAACAGGAATAAGTCACTTACAAAAAGGAGTTAATTTTAAGTACAAACTCACCTACCCAGCAAAACAAATGAGTGAAAATACACGTTTGAAATTGAGGGAATTTTAGCATTAAAATTAAGACCCACTTTATTACGTTGTTTTAATTAACTCCATTATCGATGACATAAATAAGTAATTGTTTATCCTTGGTTTTTCGATTTGTCTGACTTACCCGTAGAAGACGTCAAGACGACTTCATTAATTTCTTATAGTTGACCCAAAAAGGACTTAAACCACTTTCCTAGTGTTTTCCTCTTGGGTGGGTAGTCTGAGTCACTTGGCAATGACATGTCATTCTATTTAAATGATCGAAATTGTTGGGCCCGGAGTGCCCATAGATTTGGTTACACAATGTCACTTTTTGTGATCGCTCTAAAAACAGACTTGCGAGTTCGATGTCGAATGCCATAAAAGACTTAATTGAAGTCCTTCCTAACACGAATTGATTTTAGAATAGTTGATAGAAAAGCGATCCGACAAGTGATATCAGAGCCAGGGGTCATGAGTTTGAGTTACGGGAGCGTCATCGTGAGAGGAATTGTTGGGCTCGGAGTGCCCCTATGGATTGGGTTTGTAAACTTTGTTTCACACTCTCACATGGAGTGCGGTGACCACAAAAAATACTGACAAGGGGAATCGAACTTGAATTATACAAATTTAACGGGTCAATCATAAACACTCATGGAGTGAGGTGACCGCAAAAATTGTTTGACAAGGGAATTCGAATTTGAGCTTTACTAATTTAACGGTTCGATCATAAAACAAGTTGCCGGATGGGTCCAAAAATTATAAAACTAGGACTGGCCAAGTTGTTATTGTAACCGGAGAGAGTCTCCCCCCAAAATTTCTGCGTTGGTCCAAGTCTTCTCTTCCCCTCTCTCTCTCTCTCTCTCTCTCTATATATGTATCAGCATCTGCGTAGGTGAAATCTGGGTGTGATATAGCTAGCTAGATTTCTTCTTGTAAAACCCAGCAGAGGAAGAATCTGAATAGAGAGGAAGCAATGGGAGATTTGGAAAGAGAAGAGGCGGGGGTGGAAATAGTGAAGGCTCGTACGGACAAGAGAGAATACAGGAGGATTGTCCTGAGAAACTCGCTTGAAGTTCTGCTAATTAGCGATCCTGAAACCGATAAGGTACAGAACAAAAACAATTTTGCTCACCGCACTCTCTCAATCTAAATTTTCTCAGACTTGTGATCGATTCGTTTCTTCAGGCGGGAACCGTAAAAAGAATCGATCACAAGCACATGCTTTGTTTACTTGATAGAATTCAATTTGAGAAAGGGATTGGATTGCCTCCCGCCCTTATTTTGGACTTAGACCAGACTGTGAAGATATTGGCTATTCATTTAGACAATTAGAAATAAAAATCATAATGATAAATTGTTTGCCTGTAAAAGATCAATTATTGCTAAGATAGTATCAATGAATCCAAATATTAGTTGTCGAAATGAACGATCGAGATTATGAGATGTTTGGTGCAATCAAAATCCAAAATCGGGACCAGATGATATTTCTCACTCTCTTTTTATCCTCAAACACTCCTTTTTTGGGAGATTTATTCACTTGGAAGTACTAAGTGGCCCTTCGTATTGAAAAAATGACTTATGAGATAAGAATAATTTGGTAATTTCAAGGTGCATAAAGACAAAAAAGAAAGTGTTCAGGGATTAAAAAGAGAGAGAGAGAGAGAGTACGAAAATCATTTTTCTAGATAAAATTATACAAGCCGCTCAACTCAATAAGATAAAATTATTTCGCTATGTTAATTTTAATGCACAAAAAGGAAAACTTTTAGCTACCCCCAAGAGAATTGGAGAAGTGGTAGCCGATCTTGATTACAACCTTTTGTTGGCAGTTTTTTTTTTTAATAATCGGATGTCCGGACCATCTTACGTTGACAGTGTTCACATTTTGCTAAACATTCTAAAATTTGGAAAGCGGTATATATAGACTACCTATTTCCAATTTGGTTTTCTAGGAATAGTACTAAAGGAAATTAAGTGCCACTCAAACCTCTCGAATGACATCTTTGGGGCTTAAATTTCTGATTTTGAGTTTATTACTATTACAGTGTGCTGCTTCAATGGATGTCCGAGTTGGTTCCTTCAATGAACCTGACGGTCTCGAAGGTCTCGCACATTTCTTAGGTAAGAAATCTTTGGCTTTGGTAGTACTTTCTATTATCTTTTGTATACTTTTAAACTACTTTTAGACGTGTTTTGGCTAAAATTTAGCCAAATTATCGATGGAGATTCGAGCCGACTGGCCCTGAAATTCTTGGGACCCTAAGTGCAAAACTGATTTGGGGCCCTCCACATTTAGAAAAACACTATAATTACAAAAAATACAAATCGTCCCAAACAAAAAAAAAAAAACTTACAAGAATTTAAATATCGAAATCGCAAAAATTGCTTAATATTGCAATAATTAATAAGTATCACTTGAATATCGCTCTTCTTTCATTTTTAAAGGCAAATAAATCAATCCACCTTGCATAATTTGGTTTTGCTCCAAAAGACAAAAGTACAAGTCAATTAAAAAAATTGCATACCTTGAATCAGAATCGAAAGCGGAGATATGGACGAAAGAAAACTTAGGCCGAAATTGAAAATGATATGCTATAGCTACTTTTTCCAATATTACGTGTTGACCGTCAGAGGTTCTTAGTGCTAACAATCTTTTCAGATTTTAATTTGATTTTAAATTTAGGGTTGGAAACTTTGGGCACAGAATATATGCAACAAAGAGAGAGAGAGAGAGAGAGAGAGAGAGAGAGAGAATAAGAATTGGATTTTCAGTTTTGACATTTTGTTTTCTGTAGTTTTCAATTTTCTTTGCCCTTTTAGGATGCTTCACTTTTGGGCTTATAAAAACAGTTGGGCCTATAAAAACAGTTGGGCCCTTAGTTTTTCAATGGGCCTACTTAATTCAAATTAGTCCGGGTCGTACTTAGTTTGTATTGGGTTTAAAAGACTAGTAATACACCATACTAACCCCATAGGAGGGGCCCTTATTTTGGGCTTATTTTTGCGGGGCGCTAAGCCACCACTTGGTGTGCTTAACCTTAGGCCAGGGCTGAGATTCAAGCACCTAACCCACAGTAGAATACACACAATTAAAGAACAAAATAAGAAACAAAAAACAATCACAAGCAAGGAAAGACGGAGATTTTTACATGAGTCTGACATAAGTTGATTGCTTAATCGTACTCCACAGGATGCCAGAGTGTTTCACTATGATGAAACAATAAAAGAATTACAACTTGGAGTGCCCTAACTATAGCTAATCTAGTTACAAGAGAAAGCCCTACAAAAAATCCTAATTCTCACGTACCAGATGGTCTAGACCAAATCTGATTCAGTCCAGACTGATCTGAAAATGATCTGAACCTAAAATACAGAACTTAAGGATTCTTGTATTCTCTTCGCGACGGTCCGGACCAAATTTTCAAAGTCCGAACTAAATTTGCTGAAAGCGAATATGGCTTCACTTCTTAACTATTATTTTTTTTCTTATTCCAATTTTTTTTTTCTCATTTGTTAGTTTCACGTTGATTTTTTCCCGATTATTAGTTTGCCTTGATAAGACAAATTTAAAAAGTAAAAAATTATGATCAAAGTTTTAAAAAAGTTCATTAAAAACAAAAATAATTCAAAACAGACAGGCTTTTTAGATTATTTTTTCTTAAAAAAATTTGTTTGGTTCATCATATCAATCCCTATACTATACTAAAAAGAAAGAGTAGTACTAGAGCCAAAATTATTTTTGATTGTGCCAAAACTCAAGTGCTTGAAATGCTTGTACTTGTGTGTAAAGTACAAGCTTTTTATGCATTGGAGTTTTGACACAATCAAAAACAGTTTTGGCATTTCACTGGCCTACTCGAAACTCTAAATCATAATTCTCGCTTGGCGCGTGTTTGGTAATTGGCATTACTTAAGCCATCACTTAGGGAAAATTTCACACAGACCCCTAAATTACCAAAATTACATGGAGACCCCTGGCCTTAATAAATTATCACATGAACACCTATATTCTTTAAAGGGTCCGTTTTTTGGAAGGGCATAGTAAATGGGTCTTTACTTCAATAAGGACATCAAATTTTTCTTTAATGCCAAAAGGACAAATCACTTACACCTTCTAAAAATACCCCCACTAGCCAATGAAAGTGCCTAAACCCCAAAACCTAATCAAAGTGTCTAAACCTAAATCCCAGGGTACCCTATGAAAGTACCTAAACCTAAACCACAAGGTACCCTATGAAAGTGCCTAAGACCCTAGGGTACCCTGTGAAAGTGTCTAAACCACTAAACCCCTATAATGGGAAAGTGCACCCTAAACCTAAATCCTAGGGTACCCTATGAAAGTGCCTAAAATACTAGGGTACCCTATGAAAGTGCTTAACAGCTAAAACCCTATAATGGAAAGTGCACCCTAAGTGTCGAAACCCAAAATGCCTAAACCCACTATACCCTACCCTAAAGAGCCTAAACCCCCTAAAATTGAACTCCAAAAAATGAACACACCCCCAAAATTGAAGAGAGAGAAATTAATTTTGTCTCACCCACCCAAAACCCACGCGTGAGAGAGAGAGAGAGAGAGAGAGAGAGAGTGACGAGGAAAAGGAGTGAGTCGGGACTAGGAGTGCACATACACCGGGCTGGGCCAAGTTCGGGCCGGGCTTATACTAGATAATAACGGAATTAGTTCATTCCCAAGCCCGGCCCAATTATAATCGGGCTTCATTTAATTTTCCCAAGCCCAACCCAAATAAAGTTTTAATTTCCCAAACCCGTCCAAAAAGCCCATTTATCTTACTAAAACATAGTATTACAAACATAAATTAATCAACCATAACGATCAAAATTACAATTCACAACCATAATAATATATTTAAAGTTCTAAGTTCTTAAAAAAATATTAAAAATAGACTATAAATCAAAGTGCAATTAAAATATTCAAAAAGATGGAACTCTCCGATATATATCAATCTCTATATGTAGTATTTAAATAAAATATTATTTAAATCGGACCGGGTCGGGCCGGGATGGGCTTTAGAGGAGTTTCCCAAACCCAACCCATTTAGTAAACGGGCTTAAAATCTCAACCCAGCTCGGCCCTATGGGCCTAAATATTTGTCTCAAGCCCTAAAAAAATCGGGCTGGGTTGGGCGGGCCGGGCGGGCTACCGGGCCGGTGTGCACCCCTAGTCGGGACCACATGTCGCTTTTAGTCACAACAAAGGGGACCACATGTCGGGCATGAAAGAAAAGTTTTCGGTTTGAAAATTCAATGTTGTAGCTCTCGGTTTGAAAATTCAAAGTTTTTGGTTTGAAAAGTTTTCAGTCACAGTAATGTCGTTTTCAATGCTGTAGCTTTCGGTTTGAAAATTCCTCCACATGGTGCGCGTGAGTGTAGGTTGCATTAAGGGTATTTTTGTCTAGCATTGTCCTTGAGCCCTCAAAAATTTCCTATCAATGTATTGGAAGCATTAAAATAAGTTAAGTTGGACTAAACACTATTTAAAACCTCAAATTTGTCCTTTAGACCAATTTTCTGTTCTTTAAAACCATGTAAGAGACTACTAGTAATTTGGACTTGAGCATTTTAGGCCATGTGGATCAAATCAAGGTACTATGCTAGTGGTCTACGTGGGGCGTTATACCTACCATCACTCTACATTAAAAAGCAAACGGAATGGGTGATGTGGACGCCATATGGATGCATACGTGGCATGAATTAGGGTTTCTTTCTCTACCTTGAAAGGTCAGTGTTATTTTGAAATTTTCTTTTTTCTTCCTCCTTCTCCCCGTCTCTCCTCCTTGAACAACCCCCTCTCTCCATCTCTTCCTCCTCGTCCAAACACCAGAACCATAATACACGCTAATTAGGGATCCACATGACATCCACGTCACCCATTCCGTTTGTCTTTTGATGGAGAGTGATGGTAGAAGTTTAATTGATAAGTTTTTAAAGAGTACTTGTGTTTATGTAATAATTGGTTAAGGTCAGGAGTCTCCGTGTAGTACTGGCGAAAAGTTAGGTGTCTCCGTGCCACATTTGGTTTGGGATTATTTCTATTTTCGTTTAAATTTTTTTTAAATTTTGACTTGTATATTTTCCTATTCATCTTATTTAAAAAAGTATAAAAATCAAATCCTAAATAATTCACTGTGAACAAAAGTACGATAAATTCCTAATACATATAGATTTATCAATAGTTTATAGTAGATATTTTACATTTAAACCTTGTTTTAATTTTACCATCTTAATCGATACAAAAACTACAAACTAAAAGAAATTTTCCTATCCCTAAAACAAAAATAAGCCGTAATATTTTCTTGATCCACAAAATAAGCCGTAATTCGAAATCCGGAAATTTTCGTATGAAAATTTGAAACACGACAAACGGCCCAGTCTCCTCTCTCACGACCGACCACCCCATTTCTAGCCGTCGCCGGAAACGTTAACGAACGCCGGCCCATTCCACGTCCCCTGTCTCCGCTCGTCACCGGAAAACTGACCGCTCTTGTCTTTCTCTCTCTCCTCGCTGACTGTTATAGCGAACAGAGTCACAGACTCCCCTGGAATGGCTTCCTATCATCACCCTCTTATCTCGCTCTACGTTTCTCTGCCACTAATGACCTGTACTTACCCAGTAAGACTTATTTCACCTCTCTGTTGTCCCAATTGCTTCCTGTTTTTCATTATTATCATTCAAAATTTCATGTTGCAAGAACTATTATTGTGTTTTTAATCCCACATCACATTTTCTATGTATCAGTAAGAACGCATACTTCTACAATCATATCGATACTTCGTTTTGGTGCATCCTAAAGCATCCACCTTGATTGACAATGAGTGGAAAAAGACTGCTCAAGCTCATATATAGGAGGTCATAATTGAATTTTCAATGTTAGACTAGAGTAAAACTCCCCAACATGTACAATCACCCCCAGACTCGCACATGATGAGGTAAACAAAAAATCTATAACAAAATATCAGAATGAAGTTGAGTGTAATTAAGGCACAAATAAAGGGGTACTCAATCAAGAGAATTTTGTTTAAAAGCCTCTGCAAGCCTAGCTCTTATTTTTTAATATTAAGTACGAAACTCAAAAACCAATTGACAATGAGTTGAGAGGCAGCCATGCTCTATATTAGGTTTGTAGTTGATAATTAACCAATGTGGAATTGGGGACAAGTTCTGAAACTCGCGTGCATGTGTGACCCAAGATTTGCACGTGAAGAACAAAGGGCTCGTAACATAAAAATTGCAACGAAACAAGGTGCATTAAAGTCAGTAACAAAGGGTAATCAATATTTCCTTAAAGAGAGTTTTTTTGAAAGCCTCTAAAAGCCTAGCTCTGATACTATTTTAGAACATCCACTCAAAATCAGCTGATAATGATTGTAGAGGCCTCAGGCTCATCAAAAGGTGAATGAAGGATTCATAAATTAAGAATCACACGAAACAATATGCACTTGAGGCACATGCAATAATCAAGTGAGTTTTGTTAAAAAAAAAAAAACCTCCAACCTAACTCTGATATCATGTTAAAATTAAATCGTCCAAATTAGTAATGAGTACAAAGGTAGTTTTGAACCCTTATACTAATTTTGGAAGTTATAATTAACTAGACGAATTTGTGATGGCGGGTGAAGAACGGCGGAAGTGTATATCTGCCAATAGTCCGAAATTTGTTTTTCTCTTTAGCTGTTCTATTCATGGTTTGGTCTAAAGAACCAGTGCAATTATGATGAGTATTTATTAATTTGAAAATTGTAAGCTGATATTGCATGTGTTGTTGTTCCTAGGTACGTGTCTGTTAAATTGTTAATTATATAAAGCTTCAACTGTTGAATAGAGGTTTAAGTTGATTTGTGTCCTCAAATGAGAGTGGACTCCCTACCATATGAAGGCTGTATGTCCAACTATTACACGTATCAAGTTAAACATGAAATTCGATGACTGCTTGATGCCATGTTTGATTGTTAAAGCTAAAGCCAACAGAGATCACTTATTTACGAGTTACTTGAATAATCAAAAGTTTTCCCTTGTATCCTCAACTTCTGTTTGTTTGGGTACAGCTGTCTCACTTTGATAGTAAATCTTTAAACAGACTACTATTGGAAATGTTATTTTGCTTCACACACATTTTTTTTTTCACCATTTGAAGGTATGCATGCGCGTAGCATTTTTAATGGGAATTCGCGATTGGTGGCGCCTATTGCGCCCATCTTTTTTCTTTTCTTTTTTTATCGGGAAGCATATCTTAAAGAAGAACAGTTTTTATGTTTCTACTTTTCAGTACTGTCCTGCCATCTTATTTTCATTATGTCATTTCTGTAGAACACATGCTATTTTATGCGAGTGAGAAATATCCGGATGAAGATAGTTACTCAAAGTACATTTCAGAGGTAAGCTTTTAATTTTGTACAGAGATCTTCCTTTGATCTTTATTGATGATCTACTTTTATGGATCCATTCTTGAAATTATTCTTTGTTTGTATCTTGTGAATATTTCCATGTTCGAATTAAATACCAAGAACTCTTAAAATGAAATAGGCATTTATTTATTTGAGGGTAATTTCTACTTCGCTTGCTTTAGAAGTTTCAGTGAATTGGTGTATATTTCTCTTTATTCAAGATTTTATTATTTTAAGGGCCTTGAATTACAATTCCTTGGATTCTATGTATTGTGAGATGACCAAATAAATGAATAGTTAATGTGGAAATAAGAGGCTTTATTGCAAATAAATGTGAAGCCAAGCCTACCGTGTCTGATATCCTTGTGCATTTATAAGCATGGAAGAACAATTTAAAGTGTCCATTCATGATTGGTTTTTAACCCTTTGCTGATATGCAATAAGATGGCTGGAGAATCTAAGCCGACTGTTTTGAAGCCTCAGAAACATTGAAAGTTAATTTGTAGGAGCCATCAGCTTCCTTCTCAGCATGAAAACAACATTCAATTTTGATTGCTACATTCTATAGATGATGTCATACATTGCAACTGTAGAAGGTGCCAAACAGATTACATTATGGTCAAAATAGTTTCAATTTTAATTAGATATTAGCGAAAGGAATTTTAAAATTTTTCTTGAGGTCTTTGGTGATGCATTTTGATGATCACTGAAGATACCAAGAGAGAGGGCTTAGGAGAACTTACAGGGCATGAAGGATTGCCTGAATATTTGTTTACTCTCGGTTATGTGATATTAGGGACCTTTTTGTGAGACTGGTGATGCTATGTAATATGCCCAAAAGTTATTTGTGTAAGAGATTCTAGCAGGCATATCCAGTGTTTCTTCTCTTGGTTTCTGTTTCCTGGTTGACAGAGATGGAGACATATTTTCTCTCTGTGCAAAAGATAAGATAGAGAGATATCCCCAGAGCTCTTGATTTTTTCCCTTGAGCATAAGAAATGAAGTTTTACTTAAATATTGAATCTAGTGACTAGTCAAGGAAACGGGGGTTTATTTTTTTATTTGCACGAGGGAGGGAGGGAGAGAATTTTACTTGGATGAAAAGAGACTCGGCAGTGTTCTCTCATTGATAGAGTAAAACGGGGTTTCATAATGTACCCTTGGAAGGAGAATAATTGCCATCTTCTTTGGGAATCTTGCATAGTAGCTAATTGCTTGCTATTGTCGCTTGAATCAACAGGATGTGGGGATGGGTTTTACTCCTGCCTTAATTCTTTCTTTTTCCCTTAATAAAAGGATTTCTCTTCGATTCTGTGGGGCCAGATAGATGTTTTTTCTCGTGCCTAATTTCACAACATCTGCTGTGTCTATGTTTAGATCATCTTTTGTCTCAAAAGCTGTTAGGAAATGGACCCCATGAGGCATATCAAGCTCTCCAACAGGCTTTCTTTTGTGAATTATACCAACTGTCCTGACTATGCATATAGATAAGTCAGAGAAAACTTCACGGTTGAGAAAGAATGGGATTGGTCTTTGCTTTTAAATTTTCTTTTTGGCAACTTCAGTTGTTGAAAATGTTTTGTTCTTATTGCAACTGGCTTCGGGAATGTTGAGCACAATTCTTATAACTTATTTTGTTGAGGAAGTCAGTTAGAAACTTTGTAAAGGAACATTAGGTTTGGCTTCCAAAAGTCATTATGCCTTTCTTTTGTTTTCCCCATACGTTTTGGTAGGTAAGTATTTGAATTTCATATGAAATTCATTCATAGGCTGGGAATTAGGATCACACCACAGACCAATACCTTGATTTTTAATTATTGTGAATTCATGGTATAATGACTGCAAGATTTTTGCAAGACTGCTAACACATTGGCTTCTTTGCTGCATGATTTCTGTTCATGATCTATAGCATGGAGGTTGCACCAACGCGTTCACATCTGATGAGAATACCAACTATCATTTTGATGTCAACACCGAGAATTTTGAAGAGGCATTGGACAGGTAAATGCTCACTTTGTTCACTTCACATTTCCAAAAAATTTTCCAAAAAGATTCTTTCCCATCTCACATTCTCCAATCATTAATCATATTTCTCTCTCTACTCATACCCCTCCATCCAATCATTATTTTCATTTCTCTCTCTATCTCTCTCCAATTATTACACATCTCTCTAATTATTACTTTTTTCAAAAACTCATCCAAACACTATCTCAAAAATATTTCTCCAAATATTATTTTCGAAACTCTCAACCAAACACAACGGCTATTTTTCTTTCTTTAACTTTTAGCTCGCTGTTCATGTCCTCTTAACGTCAGGGGGGCTGGATGATATCTAACATCTAGTTCAGATTTGCACAGTTTTTTATCAAACCATTGATGTCACCAGATGCTACCATGAGGGAAATACGAGCTATCAATTCTGGTAAACTTCCGTTTGAGTATCTTCACCAATTTATTTCGTGACTGATTGTTATAACCTCTCTCTCTCTCTCTCTCTCTCTCTCTCTCTCTCTCTCTCTCTCTCTCTCTCTCTCTCCAGAGAATCAGAAGAATTTATTATCTGATACTTGGAGAATGGACCAGGTATAAGTATTTTCAACGCCATATTTCTCTGCTAAGATTAGTTACTTTTTTAATCGTGTATATCATGGGTTGTTGTAGATTTTATTAAGTAGCATTTGTCAATACCAGCTAAAGCACATCCTGTTAATATCCCAAAACGTTTGCATTTAATATTCTGAAACTCAAACACTATTGATACAATGCGTAATTTGAGACAAGTGGAGTGGTACAAGCGGTTGAAACTTTAGAGTGAGACTCTAACTCTTCGCGTTTCATTACTTTTGTACCCTGCAATGTGGGACTTTGCTTTTCGTTCTCCCTCAACAACGGCCAGGGATACGCGCCCTGCCCATCACCTCATCGTCTGACATGTACTAGGATCTTGGGTAGAACGCATATTCAAAAGTTAGGTCCTAAGGGAGGATGCCATGACACTTACATATTGCACATTACTAATCTACCCATGCGATGTTACAGTTACATCATCTACTCTGCTTTGTATATAAATACGACCTTGGAAGGGAGAAAAACTTGGGTGCCGGCTGGGCACCACGTGGCGGTACCCAGTGCGCATCTCGGCCGTCCAAAAGTGTTTTGGACGGTCCGGATTTTAGAGAGAGAGGGAGAGAGAAATCTGGGTAGTCCAAAACACATTTGGATGGCCGAGAAGCGCGTTTGGGCACCACGTCAGTGGTACCCTATTTGCACCCAATATTTTCTCCTTGGAAGGACACCTCCATCAGTCCCATCATTGGCGGGGCAGGTGATTCTTGTTCATGGTATTTGGGGTGCTCAAATGTTGGAGTCATGTTTTAGTAACCATTTTATGTGCCAAACAATGAAGGATACTCTTTGCGCGTACACTTACAGAACCCTATTTTGAGATTTTATACCAACTTAACAAACAAGTAAATACCTACTAGTATCCGTTAGCTAGTTTATATAATCTTACGAAGTGGTAATTACCCAATAAAGTAAGCAGTACTCCATATCTAAAGCTTATTTATATCCCAAATCATACTTGTAAGTTGAAAAAGTATCATAGAAAAATCAGTTAAATCCAACTTCTTGGGGTTATGGAATAAGAATGTGTCTAGCAAGTTTCCAGTGGAGTTGCTCAAAATCACCAAATGGAAAATTCATTGCCGTCGTACCATTAAAATAACCATCATTACAGCCTCTTCCTACACTGATGCATTCAGACAGCTGTCTGAAATTGCGTCATGCAACTCAAGCCTTTCGTTCATTAAGGTACTTCTACATTAATGGCTTGAGTTATTGCTTGGTGTTGTCGTGAAGGGCTAACCTCTTAAGATTTAGCCATATTTTGCTTCTCTTAAGATTTGCAAAATTTATTTATGCTTTCTATGGAGTTACTGTCAAACCTCCTTCTAGGGACATAACCCATGAACCACATGCTGTTGAACCCTCCCAGAGGTCATAGCATGACGAGAAATATTACAAAAAAAGATTCCTACCAAGTTTAACCCAAGAATGGAATATGGGACACGAGTTGACTATGAACCAATCCCGATTTTAATAAAATGGCCAAAACTGAAAGGCCAACATCTTGTAACGATGACTCAGTTGTGAAGATAACAAATGGTAGCTAGCACGTACATCTTAGGAAGGTCATGTCACGAAGTACTTAAATTAACTAGAGTCCTCATCTTGCATCCCAATTGCCTAGTTGAAGAAGGTTCAGTGATTGTTGCAACTTACATCCCAACGAATGATGGAAACATAATGTTCTCATGCATTATTAGTATGTACTCCCTTGTCCCAAAATAGTTGTCCTTATTTCACTATCTGGACCTCCTGAAAAAAATCCTATATTTGACAATGTAGAATATTTTTATATGCAATATGGATCTTGTTTGATAGATTTCACTTGTTTACAAAGATTTTATAATTATGAAAAGTTTTAAAGATTACAAAATATGAAATTTTTTTATGAAAAGTCTAAATAGTGTAAAAACTAGAATGGAGGTCAATAAAAAGTTGAATGAACTTTAGTTGCATGTGTTGGAATTGCACTTAATAAACATAGAGAGTAAACTTTGTATCCACATAAACTGCTTATATTGTATATCTCTCTTCCCATTTCACAGTTAATATTATTTCCTTCTGCTACATCAGTGTACCTAGAGGGTTTTTTTTTTTTTGTGGCAAATGCGTCTAACTTTGTTTTGTGCATGTAACTTCTTTTTCTTTGCAGCTTCAAAAACATCTAAGCTCGAAAGACCATCCCTATCATAGGTTTAGTACGGGTAACTTGTTTAACCTGTTTAAACTCTTATGATTTTCATGTTATGCATTACTTGTATGGACAACCATGGGCCCTAAAAACCAATTTGTTGGGTAATGGCACAATAGTGTGGAACAAGGACAATCAAAGATCAACATGAAAGAATTACGAAGGGGGAAAAAAGTATCGTCAAGGAATCGATATTAGTCTAAAGTAACCAGAGTTATAATGCTAAAAGATTAGAACCTCTCAATAAACTTGTTGAGTACCAAAAGGAAGCAATTTGTAGTCACTCGTGCAGTAGATTTCATCTTTTGTGTACACAATGAACCATTTTCAAGATTTAACAACCTTTCTTCGCTTCAAACCTATCTGTCATAAAAGACACAGAGGTTCAAAACAGAGTGCAAACGTGGGTTAAAAAATGTAGAGTGATACAACTAGCGTTGAACAGTTTTTTATAGCCTAAGCGCTGTGGACATTGCAAGGATATGTTACAAACTGCACTATTTAAAGCTAATCCTACTATTGGATTTCCAGATACATGTCTTTACTTGATTGCTAAGCTCGCAATAAAGCCATCTCATCGTATCAATAAGTTTTCTAACCATCATATCTGTCATTGCAACCACTTACATGTCATATGGATCTTGTATTCTTTGAATATTGCTGCAACAGTTTAGAATTGGATTATTTGTATAATCAGCATTTTATTGTGTTTTTATCCTTAATATAATTTTTGTGCCTAATTTTTTTCCAGACTTTTTTGGACTAAAATAGATTTCTATGCATCCTAGTCTTCTGTATTCATAGTTATCATGGCATTTAATAGCACGAATGTGTTCCAGTTAAGAATCTATGTCAGTCATAATAGAATACATAGTTGTTTCATTTGCAGGGAACTTGGATAGTTTGGATGTTCGGCCGAAGGAAAGAGGTGTGGATACAAGACATGAACTTGTCAACTTCTATGAAGAGCATTACTCAGCAAATGTCATGCATCTAGTTGTATATGCAAAAGGTAAACCACAAATGCTGACATTAGTGGCTTGATGACCTTGTGACTATTCCTTATCGATATGGTTTCTTTGACATGGATAGTACAGAGAACCTTGATAAAATTGAAAGCCTGGTGGAGAACATATTTCAGGAAATTCCAAATAAGGAGCGAAGTTCTTCACATTTTGCTGGTCAACCTTGCACATCAGAACACCTTCAGGTACTCATACGAATCCCGAAGTTATATACTGTAAGGACTACACATCATACAAAAAAAAGGGTTGAAGGTAAAAAGTGGAACGTTTTCTTCAGCTCAAGTTATCAGTTGTTCTAATTTGTGGTTTAATGAAGGTAAACAACGAAAAATCTACGAAAGAAAGAATATCACTTTGTTATTGTGTTTCATCAAAAAATATCTAATTTTATCTGGACAAAGGATTTTTTTTAATTTTTTTAATTTATATATTAGTGTACTTCAGGGTTATAAAGCCAAAGGCAACCTGATATTGATAAAATAGCATCGTTACTCAGTCTAGTACCCATTAAAGCTAGGGACTAGCAAACTGTGATGGGTGTAGACCTAATCTTTGGCATTATTTTCACTAAGAAGCTGTTCCTCTGACCGCAGCAAGTAAGATTGATGGAAGTTGGTACTCTTATTTTGAAGTTAGGCTTACTTATCTTTAATATCCTTGAACAATTCCAAAGACTGAACACAGCTTGGAAGAATGTTTTGAAAATGGAATCATTTAAAGTAACTTAAAATTTTCAGAACTGGATATTTATTGGAATGAGTTTCCAGCTTTGCAATTACTCTCAGTTTTAGATTTCACCAAAACCAAGTATTTTCCTTTTTATATACAAAGATGAAAATTGAACCAGTTATCTCTGAATTTTCAAAGTTATTCTTACAATAATTTCATAAAATGGAAACTGGTTGAAGGGCAGTTGTAATAGTGCATCTGTCTAATTGTAATTTACTTTTTTTTTTTTGGCTGAAACAGTAGTATCATATATGATCTTGTCGTTTATTTATGACCTGTGGAATTTCGATCAGTAGATTTACTGAAATAAGATGATAGAAATAGATGTCTCACAAAGGTTCTTGGACTGCACTCTGCAATATGCAAGTCCCCTGTAATGAAGCATGTGTAAGACAACAATCAAAATTTCATTTGGTAATCTAGGAAACAGGAACCTTTGGAAACATAACGAAAATGGCAAGAATTTGAATCACATGACAATATCATGTTTAGTATGTTTCAAACTGTGCCCATGCTTTTTGTAAGCCCACTATTGTTGCATTTCTACTCCCTATTTCCTAGGAAACAAAACTATTTCAGCCATTTTGATGGTAATGAGGTGAAATTTGGTGTGAGTTCACTCAGACTTGAAGCATGCCCTTGAGGGATTTCCCTTGAGCCTTGATTTGTGTCTAGCATCAAAACGTAGTTTGGTTAAGAGTTCTATTTTGTGGAGATGATTGTCTTTGCACTGTTTTGAGTTGCATTTCTCTATTCAGATTCGAGTGAAAGCTGTCCCAATAAAGCAAGGGCACAAGTTGAGAATTGTATGGCCTGTAACACCAGACATTCAGCATTATAAGGAAGGGGCAAGCTGCTATCTTAGTCACTTGATTGGCCACGAAGGAGATGGATCTCTGTTTTGCAGCTTGAAGGCAATGGGTGGGTCCTTAGCATACCCACTTCAGTCTTCGAACATGCTTCCCTCGGGAAAATCTGCTTTGCTTGGAACTTCTTGTCGTAGACCTTTCTCACCTTGAGCAAATGACTTTTTTCACGCATTTCAAAATGTAAATTTCATATCCAAATGATAGGATATGCTTCATAGCATATGCGAAAGCTGTTTTTCCGAGTCATTATAGAACTTTGGTGTGGAGCGCAGTTATTAATCTGTTAAGGCATGTAACTATTTAGGGACATGCGTCTAGAGAGATGATGGATCCTCCTCCAAAGGCAGGAATTAGCCATAATTATGCAAAGCCCCCAAGGAAAATCAGCAGGACTTTCTAAAGACATGCATAGTGACTTTATTTTTGTTAGCTAAAGAAATAAAGAACGAGAAGAATACCCTTTTTGTATCTCCAGATGTCAAAATTCTTTCATCAAAACATTTGGACCCATGACCGCTATCAACTAAGGCCACCGTGAGCAACAAATCACAGTTCTCTACTTGTTGATATAATAGAAATGTTGAATGTATTTCTTTGATGTTATATTTAAGAAGGAAAAATTAGAGTAATGGAAGTTTTTGATGTGTTTGGGTCATGGATTTGTGGTGGGATTGACCAGGGAAACCGAATAAATAAATTTAGCTTATCTTTTTTGATCTTTTCTATATGATGTTTCCTCTCCTCAATAAATCCATAGGGCTGAATGGAAAAACGATTTATAAATCCAAATGTTGAGAAAATACCTATGTGCACTTGTTGAGAAGAATGATTGTGACGTTTATACAGTTTCGAAACTCTTCAGAGGTGCTGAGGGAATCTTTATTGAGGTGTCGAGGGGGTTGGATTCGTTCTTGTGTTTCCTTTTTTGTCTTTTTTGTTTTTTCTTGTTTGCCTAAGGGTGCTGCCTGTTTGGACAGTTTTTGTTGCTGACAAAGGATTTATTGGTTTTTGTCTTTTTTGTTTTTTCTTGTTTGCCTAAGGGTGCTGCCTGTTTGGACAGTTTTTGTTGCTGACAAAGGATTTATTGGAACCAACAAAAAATAGTTTTGGAACCAACTAAAAATAGTTTACTGCGGATTTTCACAGTTAATGTGAAGATAAGGATTCAGAAATATGTTTGCACTGGACAATATTTCATGGTTTTCTTGACTTTATCTTGGGAGGATTAATGTCCCTCCCCAGGGCCATCACTCTACTTGTCATTTGTCTTCCCATTCCAGATTGGCATTCTCATTGTTGGTTACTTTGAATGATTTTGCAGGTTGGGCTACATATCTATATGCCGGAGAAACCGATTGGACTAAGGACTTCTCCTTCTTTAGTGTAATTATTAATCTAACAGACGCCGGTCATGGTTAGTATTCCCTTCTTTCATTGTACTTGTTTGTATGGTCACTGTTTGTTTTATTTATGCGCGAGCCATAATGTGCATGATTTTATGGCACTTAACTTCTCTCTTATTGGTCTCCCTTGACCGAGTGACAGAGCATATGGAAGATGTTGTGGGGATGCTTTTCAAATATATTGACCTCTTACAAAAGTGTGGCGTTTGCAAATGGATATTCGATGAGGTATAAATTGGTGTGCACACTTACACGCAAACTATTTGTCTACCAGAATTTGTTTGAGTCTTCTTTACGATGCATAAAACAAATTATATTGCTGGGTTTTCGGACTATGTATATTGCATTTTCTACTTTTCATGGAGCTCACTTATACCGCTGGTCATCACTTTGATCAGACTTAAGCTTTGCTGTTTTATGTGTGCCTTTCTCCGCCTAGGGAAGATGCATTCATGCTCTGAGATTGTTGATATCTGAAAGTGGTGATAATTTGGTTAAGTCAGATCAGACAATGGGGTTCTTGTGAACACAGATTCCTAGACTCTGTTAATTGTCATGTGATGGACCATGCTTAAAAGTATCTTCTCATGGGTTTGCACACAGTAATCGCTGATATGATGGTAAAACTGAATAGCTTTTTACTTTTAAACATACTGCAACCACAATAATATGTTTTGTTCCCTTCGTATGGACTATTTAGAATAGCGCTTAATGTCCTAAGATGTTGTTGAGCAACTGCTCCTTTGTTCTTACCTCTATGCTTTTTCGCCTTGGTCAATTTTCCTGGTTTTGAGAATCTGGCCTTTCATGAAGTCAGCTTCTGCGCAGACTTGCTGGCTGGCTGGCCCCTGATTTGGAAGCTATTAAATTCATCTTCTCTCTCCTCTGTGACTGATGACCAGTTGCATCTTTAGAATAAATACAATATGGCTGATATATTTCCCCATTTTCCATCCACTTTACAATAAATATAGTACTTAAAAAGCCAGAAAATACAACATGGCTCATCAACTGCTTTAATCATGTCCTAAGTAACGAGAAAAAGAAAAGGCTTGTGTTACATTGGCTGGTTAGATGTTCGGATAAACAAAAGGAGTTATATTAGTTAGAAAACGAATTAGCATATACTTCTGTAGAAGCTTAGACTTGTAATGGCTGGTGTATTTTCTTTTGGATCCCTCATTTGCATTTGAATAAATGTGCTCTTTCACAATGTGTTGTGTTGCTTTCTTGAACTTCTACAATTTTTTGTTTGCGGATTTATTGTAATCTGCATTTATTAACTTCATTTTTTTGAGCCAGTTGCTTTGTGTGTGTTTTCATGTAGCAAGTTCCCTTTAGTAGTCATTCTGGTTGTTTCTCCAGGATTCTAAAGATAGATTTTATTCTTAATGAAGCTTTCAGCCATTTCTGAAACGAGTTTCCACTATCGCGATAAAATACCTCCAGTTCGTGATGTGGTTAATATTGCTTCAAATATGCAGGTAATTCAGTAATCATTTGCTGTTATTTTGCTTCAGTAAATTCTATTCAATTTATTGGTTTAACCGTATTTGGTTTATAATTGATAAATTTCCATGCGGACCTTTTTTCGTTTAGTTTTCTGTTTATTTAGCTGGTCACTCTACTTAAGGCACAGGTAAATCCTTTACTATCTATTCTTACGTTTGACATGGGTTTTCTTATCATCCCAAGGTTTAAATAGAACTCAGTCCAAAAGCTGGCTATGACGTGTGGGCTAGACTGACGAACACTTGGGAAACTAAAAGGAATGACAATTATATCTAAGATAAGTGAATCAAAAAAATTAACATTTATAGAACTTAATTCTTCTGTTGTACTGGCAGTCCCTCAGTTACACAAATCCAATTGAAAGCGATGTTCCCGAGCTTTCGTAACTCCTAAGTAATAGCCACGGTTCCAGACCTCTCAAAACTCTTGTTTAACATTGATGTATTAGAAGATGGATAAATTGGTACGCATAAACCCTGATGATACCAGAAACACATTTGTACGTACATGAGACTCAAAGAGGAACTATATGGGAGAACGGAAACTCTATCCTTTTCAATGGACAAATATGATTTAAAGAAACTTAAGCTGCACTGTACCATTTCAGAGTTAGATATAGATTATGTACCCATCATTACCTTAGCTATGTTTAATGTCTAATTGATCTCAGAGGTAATGCCTTAGAGAGCCCATGCCCTAAGAAAGTTTGTGGTTCTCTGAGAAAGTTCAAGCAAAATATTGAAGGCACAAAGGACTTCTGGGGAAAGTGTGGTTGTCGGATTTCTTATGGGATTCAGTAACCCTTTCAAAGGAATTCAAGTTTTGAGCCTAAATTTTAAGTGAATTGTCATCTAATGAAGTCTGAAGTCGCAATACGGGTCTGTACTCGTTTTGAAGAACAAGGTTCTACCAAGCTGGTAAACAATTCATCAACATCACTATATCTCTAAATGCATTGAAAATTGAGAAACACAAAAATGATAAAATTAGAGTAAAAATAGGAGGAACTTGGTAAGGGTTGGCATACAACAACGTTTTCAAGATGGTATGTTCTTCAATGTCAAGGAGAGAGAATTCCTAATAATAGTCAGCTTACCTGTCTTTCTCAGTTTATAGACTCATGAAAAGGTTTTGTGGTTGAAGGGGAGGATTCTTGCAAAAATGGTTGCTTCCTTTGGTTTATAGTTAACATGTTTAATTGCATAACGAATTGAAGTGGCATTTTCCCTTCAAGAGTTAAAGGAGAGAGTCTGTATAATTATTTACATGTATGGAGACAGTCATAATGAACTAGCAGAATTAGTATGAGAGATCTTATATTTCTTGCATGTTAATCAGGGATGCAACCCAATGAACAGTTTTTGTCCACTGCTTGAGTTTGTCACTTCTTTGAACAATTATATCAAATTTTGTTTCAGTTTTATCCACCAAATGATTGGCTGGTGAGGTCATCCTTGCCTTCTAAGTTCAATCCAGTCCGTATCCAACTTTTACTGGATGAGCTTAACCCAAACAATATCAGGTGAGATCATTGATGCTCAGAAACGTAATTAATTGCTCATTTGAGAAACGAGATCTTATGCACACTTCTATTATGAATTCCATACTTCTTTCTTTATGAATAGTTTTCCCATGATGTGCATCTATCATCCCAAATATAATCTCTTTTCTAAAGGATTATTTTTCTGCTGCGGTGGAGCAAACTAGCTAACTGGAGATGCCGATTTCATTCACGTACTGTTAGCCGTAATTATGTACTAGCATGAGTAACATACATTAGGTTTTCATTTAGGAATGGAGTTTGCTACTTGTTCCCATTGTTCAGTGCTATATCCTAATCGATGCCTTTATAAGATGCCAACTTGTAGTTTCAGCCTATTTCATGGTTGCAATGAGTTATTTTGTGTGGCAAGCATAAGAAACGAATATTATTCGTTAGACACAAAATGGAGGATAATAAGAAAGGCTTGATGCCAAAACTTACATTTTGAAAACGTTCTTTGATGAGCAGATGTGAAACATGCTTCTTGCTTAGAGCAACTCAGTAGAAACATAAGAGCTAAGTCCTACTTCTGTGATATACAAATCTGGCTTGTGAACGTGGTTTTGTACAAAAGTATTGGTTTTAGAACCAAATTTCCTTTTTCAATATCTTTCTAAGTGCCCTCTTCACCCTTTGCTTGTTGCTCTGGCAGTCTTGCGTTTTCTTTCCTGTCCCAAACCATTATTTGGCTCACCATGTGGATTATTCCATTTTTGTCCAAACTCAGAAATGTTCTAGTTTCCAAAGTTAGTCATCGAATTGAGAAAACAATAATGTGTTCAATTTCACAAAATCCTGCTGACTATTCTCGTTTCAATTTTTTATTATTCCTGGAAACAGCAACAAAGTCAGGTTTGTTATTTGGACCTATATACAGAATTTTCAACTCAATTGTTGAGACTGTAGGACTTACATAACCATGAGTAATGTGACTTGTGAAATTGTGTATATACACACTTTTTTCTTTCCATGTGTTTATTGTTGTAAGATGTTTGCAGCCTAGGTGGAAAAACAAAAGTACTTAAGCTTTTGGTTACTTCTTGCAACTTATAGAATAAATGACGTCAATCTATGGAGCTTGATGAATTGGATGTGTTTCACTTGTCAAAATAAAAAGCATGAATGACAACAGGAAAACTTAAGGCAGTATTGAATTCCTTTAGTGATGTAACTTGTAAGACATTTTTCCTTTATCACATTCTCTTTTCTGTTTAGTTTCCAGCTTTCCATTGAATATGTTCTTGCCACCCATGAATATACTTCAACTTTAAAATGTGGTATTGCCTTTTTGTATACTCTGTAGATTCACCTGATTCATCATTTGCCTTAAGTTATATAAGAACACAAAGTATGTCGCAGATCTATCTGAATAGAGATACAAATAATTGTTTGACAAAGGAAGGAATCAATCTAGAATTTTGACCCCAAAAGTTCTCCATGACCTTGAACAAGGGTCAAACCATAATACACATTTTTCAGGTTCAGGATGTTGCTCCATTTCCTTCCCTTGCCTACTTGAAGTTGTATGCACTTTAGCTTTTCATAACTGCAATGTCAGTCGATAGGATAACCTGCCCCCAGTCCGACAATGTTTAGCGAACTAGCGAATAGATCCTGACTACTCGCAGTTACAATAGATCCTTTCATCCCCTGTTAAAATGTGCAGTTACAACTGCAGAGCTTAGACAATAGACCTTTTCAAGCATATTGCCAAAACTATTCTTGCAGACATTACTATATAATCATTTCTTGGAGTTTTTTTTTTTTTTTTTTTGTGAGGAAATTTGTCATTTCTAACACCTATGGCTGATCATGACTTAATGTCTTACTTTTGGTAACCTTCTATTTCTAATACCCTATTTCTGGTCATGACGTAGGGTCTTATTTTCAAGCCCTATTATTACTAACACAGAATGCAAATGTCAAAAATCTAATTGTTCTTGAATGGAAGCCCTGTATTCATTTTTAATCCCTCTATTCAATTTCAACAGGATATTTTGGTCATCAATGAAATTTGAAGGACATGCTAAGATGATTGAGCCATGGTATGGAACTGCATATTGTGTGGAGAAAATCACAGAGTCCATGGTTCAGGTTTTCTGTTATATGCTATTCTTCAGTTTTTGCTAAATTGAATAGTTTTTGGTGAACATTTATGATTTCATACTGCATCTTGATTAGTTTTCGTGATGCAGCAATGGATGGAGAGAGCTCCTAATGTACATCTGCATCTACCTGCATCCAATGTGTTCATTCCCACTGATTTATCTCTACAGAATTTTGCAGAAAAGGTACAGCTCGCGTTAAATCATGCAACATACAATCATGCTCTTTGGGGTTGGTTTGTTTGACTCGACTAATAGTCAAGGGGATATACAATTCCATAGGATATGTAAACCCCTTTGACTAATTAGTGCTCTAATGTATAATACACCATGATATTGCATCTCTCTTGTTTTTGTGGATTTCATATCTGATTAATATTTAATCCTTTAAGATATAATTCCTCTGACCTGATTTACTTTCAATATAGGCAGAATTTCCTGTTCTTCTGAAGAACTCGTCCTGTTCAAGATTGTGGTACAAGCCTGATACGTTATTCTCCACCCCCAAGGCCTACGTTATAATAGATTTCCATTGTCCGTATTCCAGACACTCCCCTGAAGCTGAAGTTCTTACTTACATCTTCACACAATTGCTGGTTGATTACTTAAATGAATATGGTAAGCTACTGGATATGGAGATAGAAATGAAATTTTTTCTTCTGTAACAGTTACAAAGACATGGATATTGTGTTTAGTGTTGGTGGTTTCATAACCTGTTACTATAGCCTGTTGTATACAAATTGATGGTGTTTTTCTTACATAGGCTTCTCTATTGTGGAATTGTTCTGCAGTGGTTCACTTTGATTGTTTCTTATTTAAACTAACCTTTTTGAGAGGATAATATAAATTGCAATATTTCAGCTTATGATGCTCAGATTGCTGGTCTTGGTTATAGCATCCAAGTCACCAGGAGTGGGTTTCAGGTAGATTTTTTTTTTTCTTGTATTGGTTTATACTAGGTACCGGAGCCACATATTTGGCTGCTACATAGATGCATTTTGTTTCCATTAAATGAATAATACACACAAGACACCTTAACTGGAGCCTATATAGTCATAGACATCACTTGTATATGTATTTCTTTCAACTTCTGATTCTCCCAGATGGTTCCATAGTCTGAGTGATAAGAAATATTCAAAATAATCGAACTCTGAATTCGGACAAACCAAACTATTAGGTGATTATTTAAGCATGTGCATGTGTTGTAAGAAAGATGCAACTGCTCTTCTAATCACTCGTTGATTAGCTTTTCTTTCTTTTCTTAGGTATATGTGGCTGGATATAATCACAAGTTGAGGATCTTACTGGAAACAATAATTGAGAAGGTTGTGAAATTTGAAGTAAAGCCTGACAGATTTTATGTGATCAAGGTAATTGTGAATTGGTCTGTTGCGCACCCAGTTTGATATTGACATCTAAAATCAGTTTTGTTATATTTTCTTTCTGCATTTCGTCAAATGTTGGGATTAAACCTTGGTAAACGGGCAAAGAAAGGTATATCATGGTTGTAGGTACATCATGGTTGTTGACGATGTTGGCGGTGATGGGATGATACAGAAGTAAAAACAAAACATTATTATTGTATTTTGGTGGTTTGTTCTCGTGCTACCTTACTCTCCACTACCCTTTACAGATAGGTATCCACTCACTGCCAACTGCCACATTTATAGCCAAAAGGATGCAGTATAATCTACTCAACTTCCCTATAATTTACGTATTGAAGCGACATAATTTTCTGTACTAAAGCTGTCGGCTTCACGATTGGATCAAGTTTGTGTCATTTGATGCTCTGTGTAATTTTAGTACTTCTGTTGCTATCTGTGTGCGCGTGCGCACTTGTATTGTTCTTTGACATAATGTTTCCTCAATTCCATCGCCCTCCTTGAATCAAGTATGATGTATAAAACTGCTTTGGTAGTCCTTTTGGTGCATTTGTTTTTTTGACTAAATGACTGATTGATATGTCGTACACATCTTTTTGGCATGTAATATAGGAAAAGATCACAAAAGAATATCAGAATATCAAGTTTGAACAGCCTCATGAGCAGGCTGGGTCCTACTGCTCCTTAATACTGCATGATCATTCATGGCCTTGGACTGATGAACTTGAAGCTCTTTCACATATTGAGCCAGATGATCTTGCTAAATTTGCTCCTCTGCTGCTATCAAGGACATTTTTACAGTGCTACATAGCAGGTTTTTATGCTACAATTTTCAGATCGGCCATTGTTTGTCAACATTTTATTTTTTTGTTGTTCATCTACTCCTTTTTTTTTCTAGGCAATATTGGACCTACTGAAGCGGAGTCGATCATTCAGAAAATTGAAGATATCATTTTTAATGGTCCCCAGTCTATATCAAAATATCTACTCCCATCTCAGCATTTGACTAATAGAGTGGCTAAGCTTGCAAGTAGCACCAATTTCTTTTATCCCGTGGAGAGCCTGAATCCAAGCAATGAGAATTCTGCCCTCATCCATTATATTCAGGTACTGCATTTTCAAAAACCAATAAAATGAAGAAAAGAGAATATGAGAAAACTAGTGTTAAATTTGTCTGACATCAACATGAACTGGAATGCAATTCACCATTTCCATGTCACAAGGAAGATGCTTAAATTTAAAAGGATGGAATGTAATTTACAAGTTGGTTCTTTTTCTTTAGCCATGTATGTATTCTTTTCTATGAGAACGCACAAAAGCTTTTCATATTTTATGTGTTGTAGTCTTGTATATATGTGAACTGGACTAAGAAGGGGACAAGTTGGAAGGATTAGGGGTAGGGTTAGTGTTTTGAGCATTTATCCTTATGATCTATTTTAGTAATTTTCACAGCTTCACCTAATGTGCCTCCGTTTTGCATCTCCATGGCGAAGTATGTGGAGAGGGGGGTGGGGTAGGTGTGACCCCTAGTTTCAAACATAGATTTTTTTTTTTAACACTAAGGTGATTCAATTAAGCACCTTCCAAAATCTGAACAGCGGGATATTAAACAATAATGTAGAGATTGTTATGTTAAAGCCGAAAGGTTCAGATCGTGATTCTTTTCAACAAAAATAAAGCCGAGGACAAAGACCAATTTATGACTATACACTTAACTTTCCTCTTCACAATCAAGGACAACATGCAACAAAACAAGTTGGACTTCCTTCCAATAATGCCACTACCGAATTCAAATCCTGGCCTCCTCCACAGCTTTTGCTTTGTTAACTTGAACCTTAATTACTTTCCATAGTTAGCTAGATAAGTGGGGAGGGGTTAATTTGTCGTAGCAACAAGCTTAATGTTTTGGAACTTAGAACTTGCATGACGATTACACTACCTTGTTTGGAACTCGATAATTAGTTCTTGACTCTTTTCAACCCTCAACAATGGACCTTCATTTTCAATAGTTTTTCTGGTTAAGTAAACCCTTGGATGGGCTATCTTTCATTACAAGTTCTAACAGACTGATCATCTTGTTAATTATTCAGGTTCATCAGGATGATTTCGTGCTAAATGTTAAACTTCAGCTTTTTTGTCTCATTGGAAAACATGCTGCTTTTCACCAACTTAGGACAGTTGAGCAACTTGGCTACATTACTTCGATGTCAAGGAGGTCTGTAATTGATTATAGTTCTCTTCTTCTACTCAAATATGACTTGCTAATTCTTTTCTCTCAACTTAGATATGATTTTGGTATCCACGGAGTGCAGTTTCGTATTCAGTCCACTGTAAAGGTAAAAAGATATGAAGCCTACTTTTTCTAATTTTTCCCCTTGTTTCACCTCTGTTTGTAAATGCTCTCTGTTGAGGTTGACAGGATCCCAGTCATCTCTATATGAGAGTCGAATCATTCCTTGAGAAGTTCGAAAATCAACTTTGTGAGATGTCAAAAGATGAATTCAAGGTGAGACATAAATCATTAGTACCACTGACTTTCCCATTGTGAATTGATATTAATGAACACCCATGGGAACTCTGCTTGATTAATGCTAATTGCATTTCTACCCCTCTGCATGTTGAATTTAATCATTTTCTAACTCCACATTTGAACATCAAAGTTCAATATTTCATACCATATCTGTTTGTTTCTCCATGAGAATGTCAGGTCTCTGTTTGCGGGTTCTTGTGCAAAATTTAACTAAGCTTTATCACTGTAAAGGTTTGATTTGCTGACCTTAAAGTGTGAATTACAACTTAGTTCTCTTTGGGTTTAATAGTATCATTGTCCATTGAGTACCAACACTTATATGATAGCATGACAATGGGAAGTTCAAAACTTATTTCAACATCGTGGAGTCTGACTTTTCGGAGACCCTATTTGCAACTTTCTCTTCCCCTTCTCCTCCCTCTATCTGCAATGCGGGTTTAGCTTTAACCTTGAAGCTGTGAACCACGCTTCCTTCGAGAATCTGGTACATAGTTGCACAACTCATGCACCAGCCTTTTTACTTCTATAGGAGTAATACGGGCGAACCTGACTTACTTTCAACTGCAGAGCACCGTAACTTATCTTTTTTCTCCCTCTCCCATCTCTGCTATGGAACAGAAGCATTTCTTTAGCTTCTCCACTACAAGTTTGGTTACATAGATCGTATTTGTTATTAATGTATGGCTGTACAATCTTCTGTGCATGGAAGTTTTGAGTATTTTTACACGTTACTTCTTGACTGGTTATTGTACAGAGCCGTGTGAATGCACTGATTGATATGAAGCTTGAGAAGTACAAGAATTTGTGGGAGGAATCTGGCTTCTACTGGCATGAAATTTCCAGCGGAACCCTCAACTTTGATAGGAAAGAACGTGAGGTATCACATTTACTTCATTTTTCTACAACTATGGATCCAATTTATGTCAATTTCTCTTTCCTCTTTTAAATATTTTCTCATTGGTGGTGGAAACTTCACCACGAAATTGTAGAAGAAGAAACAATATGGAAAAGAAAAAACACAAAACCTTCGTAAGGCTTTTCATTTGCACTTCTAGAAAAGCCTTCCTCTACGGAGACAAATAGCTGAACTGTGGGATGGTTATTCCATACAGTGAAAAAGCACAAATGTCTAGCCTTTGTCCATCTCTTTCTCCCTCTTGATGGTTATTCCATACAATGTATCAGGTTGCAGCTCTAAAGCAGCTGACCCATCAGGAATTGATAGATTTCTTCAACGAATACATCAAAGTCGGTGCCCCTGGAAAGAAGACGCTAAGTGTGCAAGTATATGGGAGTTTACATACCTCGGAGTACATAGCACAAAAATCTGAACCAACTCCAGCAAACTCTGTTCGAATAGAAGATATTTTGAGCTTCCAAAACTCTCAGTCTCTGTATGGTTCATTTAAAGGAGGCTATGGTCATATGAAACTGCAAGAGTTGTTCCCTGGAACCTGCTAGTGAAAACAAAAAAGAGGAGACTGTAGATTGTGTTTCTGTATTGATACTGAAAGAGAACGATGCTTGGTCATTTTCCTCATTGAATCGCTGGAAACTTTAGTATTCCAGAATTGCTTCATGATGCGTGAACATCGATATTGTTTCCCAGCCAAGAATAATGTTCGTTTCAAGTGATGATCCAAGTTCCATTACGTGTCTTTTTTTTTGTTTCCCAGCCAAGAATTCATTTCACGAGAAATACTATTATGTTAAGTTTGTTATCTTACGTGTGCTTGGTAACTTCTCAAACAGCAAAAATAACAACACAATTAAGAAGTTACGAGAAAACAGTCATTTCGATTTATTATTGAAGTTGTATATTCTCACCTTACAAAAGGGACTCCGCTATAGACTATATCCTCAACGCGCCGGAGATATAATGGTGATTGTCCTTATATTATCCTCGCCTAAAATACAGATTATGCTACATTCATAACGTTCGAATCCACATCTCATGCTCAAATGCAAGTAAAATGCATGAACATGCATAAGACAATCCAAGAGCCTTGCAGTCTATAAATTTCTATAATTAATATAATTATTCGTCTGGCATGAGATTTTTACCACAAAATCTAGACACGTATACGGACATCATATTAAAATTATAGAATTTTCTGACCCTGGTAGCTATATTTAAGTAGATAAACCATCAGACTAATTGTTTGCAGTAAATCCCGCAAAAACAATATTTTACACAACTTCAAACTGAAATCTGTTACTTCACACAAATAATTAAGGTACATGACTGATATATTTTGAAAGTTGTACTAATGCATGCCCGTGCCCGTGCCTGAAGGCACGGCTTGAGCAATCGATGCATGTGCATGTGCATGTGCACGTGTCCATTCTTATGGTCCTTCGAATTTTAAGGAGAGGGGGAAGGAGAGGAGGTAGTGAGAGAAAATGTAATTTGAATTTCGAAAAGGGGATAGAGAGAGAATGTGGTTTGAAATTTTGGGTGTAGTGGGCCGAGAGAGAGAGAGAGAGAGAGAGAGAGAGAGAGAGAGAGAGAGAGATTGAGGGAGTGAGTTGGCAGAGAGAGGGATAAAATGTAATATGATGACTGGTACAAAAAATATGACTGAGACAAAAATCGCTCTCCGTTGCAATATAGATTTTCTAGTTTCTATTAAAACAAGCGGAACGCAATTCCGAGTTTTCTAAGGTGAGATATAGCTATTCCCGTAAGGCGTGATGGTGATGTCTACACCTCAGCAGATTGGTAAACCAATTTTAGTAATTTCTGTACATTGAATTAAATTTTGAAACTTTAACACATGTACTAATACAGCTAGAGAGGTATCTACAGCTAAAATCTCATAAAATTACAAGTTCGGAAACTAGGGTAGAAAGGAAAATGTTACAATACATGAAAACTTTCCCTGAAATGATCCAGGAAAGTGAAATCAATGCCCAAGATTCATGTGTTTGTGAATCTGAGCCATTGATTTCACTTTCTTGGACCGTTTCGGAAAAAGTTTTCATGTATTATACTACTCCTCGAATAGAAAATTTAAATAATTGGAAAGAGATCCATTATAGGTATTTGTACATGGCCCAGTCCACTGCTCACTTTTACAAGCTCTCGTGTGTGTCCACTGCTCCAGTTAGCTTTTCTAAATTGTAGTGATACTTATCTCAAACTTGAGAATTACTCCCTCCGTCCCTTTTTTAAGTATTTAACTTTTCATTTTGGATTGTTCCTAAATAAGTGTGTGGTTTGAAAGTTAATGGGTAAAAGTTTGTACAATTATCATTTTGCCTTTTTGAAAAGTTAGTTGGTAAATAGTTAATGGGTAAAAGTGGAGGATAATTTTGGAAAGTAGACGTAAAAGTTGATGTGAAAAGTGTAAAGTAGAGGAAAAAGTTGATGTGAAAATTGTAATGATGATGTTTTTTTAATAATTTGGATTTACGAAGTAACACATTTAAAAAGGAACGAAGGCAGTAATAAAAATAAACAGATAAGTCCAAACAACACCAACAACCGTATCACTGTCATTTCTTTTTTTGGTTCTTTTCTAATAAACTAAGGGTGATTCTATTTGCCTCCCATTTATAACTTCATACCACCCGGCCAAAATAAATCCCAAAACCCCTCATGCGAAAAGTCCATTTTGCCCCTCAAGTTACTACATACCAACCCATTTACACAAACCTTTTTTCTCTTATTACTACATACCAACCCACCCCTTTTTCTTCCCCAGACCTCTTATTCCCCCTCTTCTTCCTCCATTGTTAGGTTAGGTCAAAAAAATTTCATATTTGTTCCTACATTCGCCCCCCACCCCCCATCTCTCATCTCTCTCAATCAATGAAAATTTTTTATGAGTCGATGGAAGGATCCTCTCCCTCACTTCAATTAGAAGAACTTCGGGAGATAATGGAACAACTTAGAACTCCAAATTCACCAAAATAGTCTGCAATAGAGAAGACGGTGACCTTAGAAGAAAGCATGGAAATGGAGAGTGAGGCTGGTATCCCGGAAATGAAGATTTTCGAGCAAAAAATGACCCAAGGGGTAACCCATTGTTTCCCAACTTAGTAATCTGTCTGTTTGTTCGACACGGAAATGCAGTCCCGAAAAACATCATATGTTTCGGTATATAACTCCCGAAATTGGTTAAATATTTCAGCAATTGAGTTTCGAAATTGGTACATTATTTCGGTAGTTATAAACCAAAGTTTAGACAATATTTCGGTAGTTTATATCCATGTTTTGATACCAGCAAATCTAATCTTTCCAATGTTGCTGTGGTATTTTTTAAGGGTTATGCTTCCACGCATGGTAGTCACACAACAGGGTCAGTAGGTGGCATATATGATCATACGGAACACTTCACAATAGAGACAGTTAGTACTTTGGAAAAAGTTAGTTACTCACTTAAACACATGCGAGCTAGTTATTTATCCTAAATTTTTCTTGAACAATATGTGATAGGTGTTTCCCACCGAAGAAGCGTTGAAAGACTGGGTTTATTCTACGGGTTTGAACCATGATTTTGTCGTTATCATTAAGGCTGGTGAAACAATGCCAAAGGATAGGCGACCGATGATAAGATATTCGCGTATTTTGTTGATTGAAATTAAAACGATATGTAGTACTTTTATTTGGTTGATGGAAGTTTTCTTGTATTGGAAGCTTTACATGAGGCCGAGTTCCCCCATACCACCGATAGTGTTGAATTAGCATAGATATCGAGAACCATATGCGAAAGGATTGGAAGCTCCGTTTGCTAGATTCGAAGAGTTTGGAAGGATAATTGGGTCTGATGTAGCAACTGCAGAGGATTTTGATATTACTCAGTAGTCAATGTACTTAATTTGCAACTTTGACAATGCGTACTTGTAATTTGGTGTTGACAATGCGTACTTGTAATTTGATGTTGACAATGCGTACTTGTAATTTGGTGTTGACAATGCGTACTTGTAATTTGCTGAGATTGTTGTAACTTTGAGATTCTTGTAAATTAATGCATAAGTCTGTTCGAGAACTTAATTCATACAGGTGCAATTGATATTCGCTTCATGATATGTAGTTTATATATTGTTCAATGACCAATTTTAAACAGGGGCATGCAAACGGGAGTTAATGTCCGAAATTTGTTCATAAATACGGTAGTTTGTACCCGAAATTAGTTGAAGAATTCGGTAGTTAATATCCAAACTATGTAAATCCAGAGAACAGACATCCAAACTGTGTAAATCCAGAGATCCATGTGGTGATTACGGGAGTTGATGTCTGAAATTTGTTAATAAATTCAGTAGTTTGTACCCAAAATTTATGCTATTTTTCGGTAGTAAATATCCGAACTATGTAAATCCAGAAAGCAAATAGTGATTACGTGCAAACACTTACCAAAATATCAAAATACATCATAATATCAACATACATAAAAAGTAATACATAACCAAAGTCTAACCATATCCATCCAAAATACATCATAATCGTGGTCCATCCACCTAAATACATAACCAAAGTCTATCATAGTTCTAAACATACATAAGCATAAAGTCCATCAACTCCTGATCCTGATCCTCCAACTCCTCGTCCTCCGCCTCCTCCACGTGAAGGGGTTGCTACTGGGGGAGGGCATCAGTACGACGAACCCGTTTGCCCTTCCGGGTCTGAGTAACCTCCGAAGCCTTGCGCCGCCGGTTAGAAGCCGTTTGTCGCCCACGTACCATATCTGTTTGTAACACATCACACTTCTTATTAGAAATGGAAGGTATAAATTGATGGAGTAGTTTTGAAAAAACTTACACTGAGGAGGACCCATCTTGCCAATCTGCTGACTCTGCGTAAAAGAAAATAGTGCCAACATTGAGTTAGAAAAGATAAATGATAACCACAATAAAAATAAAGATAAAAATAAAGTACGAAAAGTTACAAACCAAGTCCTTGATTAATTGGAGTTGACCTTCGTTAACCTCTTGAATACTTTCGTTAACCTCTTGAATACTTTGCATAGTCTTTTGAATACTTTGCATAGTCTTTTGAACACTTTGCATAGCACTGAAGAACATTTCATTTTTTATATCTTGATCCTCCATGAATTTCTTCAACTTGAGATCAACAGCCTGCATTTTAGTGTACGCCAAAAGCAACCAAAAAATTCCTTGGTAAATCGGGCAAAAACTTGAACTACATACATACATACTTTTAAAAAAAGGATTATTCTACCGTCCGCCCAATAGGCGGACAATAAAGTGTATAAAACTTGAATTCTTACATGTAAGAATTCAAACAGTAACAATTTTTACATGTAAGAATTACGATTCTAGTGTGTTTTACCGTCCGCCAATTGGGCAGATAATAGAAAGACCCTTAAAAAAAAAAAAGTAAAGCCAAGAGACATGTTAAAACTAGTGCTATTGTGGCTACACCTCCCGCTTTGTCAGGTAGACTACGAAGAATGGCATAGATTGGTAGGAAATACCATTCCGGCACAATATGAGGCCAGATTTGTTCCAAAATCTGGCTCGATGGTATCTCCTACTGCCCAGATTTGTTCCAAAATCGACCACAGACATATGCAGTGAAGCAAACCGAGCATGAATAGAGACACAAAGCCCTACCTCAATACGGGAAAAAACACGGTTTTCCATCAGGATCTGGCGCCCACCAATGCAGATGAACCCAAGAAAGCAGGCTGAAGGCAATAAAGAAGAGAAAATTTCCTCTTTGGACATGTCCTTAAAAATATCGCTCTCTTTCAGACGAGACGCGAGGGTTATCAGGAATTGGGCAATATTTTCCGGCGACCAATTTGTGAGGTCGATTGGAAAATTCAAAGTGGTCATATTCTCGAAAAGGAAAAGACAAGGAGAAGGAGGAGAGGAGTTACCTTTGAACCGGAGAAGAAGAAGAGTTGTCCCAAGATTGAACCGGAGAAGAAGAAGAGCTGTCCCAAGATCAGTACTTGATTGCACAAATTGAGTACCTGGAGCAACATTTTATTTTTCGAGGAAAATCTTTCCAAATCTCTGCTGGTAGAGTTACAGACTAGCTCGGCGAAGGGATGGTGGATGGGAAATAAAGAGCGGTTGATGGGGAATACGTAGTAAAGAAGCAAATTGCTTTGCGCAGGCGCGCGCAGGCGTCTGACGCGCGCGCCTCCCTGGGCCCCACGCGCCTGACACGGTATAATTACCGTTTTACCCCTCCTCTTGTCATTTAATTACCATATACTATATTATTTATATTAATTCATTTATATTACTTTTAATTACTTTAATTACCTTATTTATATTAATTCATTTCTTTATACAAATTAATTTAATTATTTATTTCATTTAATTATTTATTTAATTCAGTTCTTTAATTCAATTTATTTTTTATTTAATTATTTATTTATCGCTTTTATTAATATTTTTTTCTCTTTTATCTTTTTAAAATGCTCTAATATGTTAGAAATAATTGATTTTTATTATTTTTTATGACAAAATTGATTTCCTAAAAATAATGTTTCTTTTCAAATTATTTATTTATATTATTGTTTTTTTTGTTCAAATTTTAATAATTTAATTTACCATTAACTTCATTTATTTAATTACTCATTTAATTTGATTTATTTTTTCTCTTCTATCTTTTTAGAAATCTCTAATATGTTATTTCTCTTTTTTAATTATTTAATATTTTGTTTTTCTAATATCTAATAAATCTTCTCGTTCTTTATATATATTTTTATAATATGTTCTAATATCTTTTTTTTTCTCTTTTATTTATTAAATATTGTTTATTTACTTTATTTCTCTTTGACTTGATTACTTTGATCCTGGCCCCCCCAATGCCTTACCACGTGTTGCTTATGAGACATATCAAAGATCCTGGCCCCCCAATGCCTTACCACGTGTTGCTTATGAGACCTATCAAAGATCCTGGCCCCCCCAATGCCTTACCACGTGTTGCTTATGAGACATATCAAAGATCCTGGCCCCCCAATGCCTTACCACGTGTTGCTTATGAGACCTATCAAAGATCCTGGCCCCCCCAATGCCTTAACTATTTATATTACTCATTCTTGCACTACTTCACACCTTCTCTTCTTAAGTCTCCCACTACTTCATACATACATTCACAGAACATCTCCCAATATTTTTCTTTCTTTTTTCGTAATTCATCGAACAACATTATGGATGGCTACTACGATCCACTTGGTTGGTCATTTGAGAATGATGTTCCAAGTGAGGAAAGCGTCTCCTACAGCAGTCGCGATTATACACCCGAATTTAGCACTGACCAGGTTAGTTATTTTCGTTGTTCTTATGCATATTCGTCATTTATTTTGAACGTAGATAAAATATGGTACGACTGAATAATGTTTTACTTATACATATTCGTTATTTTATTTTATTTTTTATAGATTTTTGAAAGCAGAGAAGATATGTTAGCTTGGGCGAAGAGAGTTGGTCTCGAAAACGGTATTGTGGTAGTTATTAAAAAATCAGCTAATTTAAAAGGCGGCAAGCTGCCGAGGTGCATTATTGGTTGTGAGAGAGGAGGAAAGTACAGACCGCACCGTGGGGTTGAAGGTCAAATATTGCATAGGATTACTGGGACTAAAAAATGTGATTGTCCATTTGAGTTGCGAGGTATACCAATACCTCCAGACGGTGCCAATTGGGGTTTAGGGGTTTCTTGTGGTCTCCATAACCATGAACCAGCAGAAAATATTGAGGGTCACGAGTACCCATCAAGGCTAAAACCAATAGAGAAACAATTTGTGGTTGAGATGGCCAACAGCACCGCACCTCGTGAAATTCTTAGTATTTTGAAGAAAAAAGACCCGTCAAACACTACGGGAATTAAAAGCATTTACAACGCTATCTTCACAAACAATGAAGCCAAACGGGGCGGTCTAACTGAAACTCAGTATGTCTTAGACCAACTAATTAAGAAAGGATACCTCCATGACTTTAGGACAAATCAAGAGACCAACGAAATCACAGATATTGTTTGGGTTCATCCTACAAGTCTAGAGCTATCTGTCAACTTTTCATCCGTGTTGGTAATTGATGCCACATACAAAACGAATGAGTATCGGAAACCACTATTGGAGGTTGTGGGTATGACATCCACAAATAAAACCTACTCGCTTATGTTCGCATATCTTAATAATGAGAGGGAAGATACATGTACCTGGGCCTTGAATACCTTAAAGAATTGGATGGTTGGAAATGGGGCATCGTTGCCATTGGTGTTTGTTACAGATCGTGATTTGGCACTTATGAACGCCATTGGAACATGTTTCCCCATGGCACGTCACATCCTTTGCATTTGGCACATAAATCAGTGCGTAATGAAGAACTGCAGCGCTGTGCTTGGTTCGTTCTTTCCAGACTTTTGCGATTCATGGCAGACCCTTATTCATTCATCGAGCACTTCGTCTTACCAACAGAAGTGGGTTGCCATGTGCGAGAAGTATAGCCAATATCCGCGTGTCATATCTTATCTTGCGGATACATGGTTAAGGCCGTACAAAGAGCGATTTATTACAGCATGGACAGATACATGTATGCACCTCGGAAGCAATTCCAGTCAAAGGTATAGTGACTTTATAACTTGACGAGTTAAATTTTCTGCATTATATTGTACTACACTAGTTAAACTTTCCTATTTTAAACAAAGTGTATTATTCTATTACAGGGCCGAGTCTGCACATTCGAGGCTAAAGAAATATTTGGGGGGTACCACCATGTCGTCGCTCCAATCATCTTTTGAGGGCATAGAGAAAATGTTGGTAAATCAATTTGGGAAAATTAAGAAGTCCTTCGAGCAATCTATCACCATTCCACGCCACATACATTTACGTGACGCAATTTTTGATGAAATAAGGTGTCGCATTTCATTGTATGCAATGGAGTTGATCGGGTTCCAGCTAGCATCCGCCGCAGATGCCTACCCCCTCCCAAGCGGCAGTTGCGGTTGTTCGATCAAAACATCACACGGGTTGCCATGCATGCACGATTTGAGGGATTACCGTACCATGGGCATTCCGATTCCGCTATCCAGTATCCACGTTCATTGGAGTAGGCTCTCTATGCACGCAGAGGGGTTTAATGCCGAGGGAGAACAACCCGACGAGACATCTCGTGTGGTTGACATGTTGCAGGGGATGGATCCACCTATGCGAAAGCATATGATAGGCAAGTTTGTTGATATGGCAGATCCATCTAACAGCAGTGTTCGAGGGCCATCGTATAATACAGAACACAAAGGTCGACCTGCCGGAAAAGCTGAGCAGAGTCAACGACGCATACCTTCTTGCACAGAAAAATCTACTTCAACATCTAGAGCTGCATCTACATTGAGAGGGAAAGGGAAAGGGAAAGCGATAAATGCAGGAAGGGAGACAACGGATAGGGAGAGGGAGCACAACCACTACATTCAGCATTTACCTTGGCAATTTCAGCAGTATATGTCCCACACTGTAGACGTCAAAGCTGATGGTCATTGTGGATTCAGGGCGATAGCCGCACAAATCTATGACAGTGAGGAGGGCTGGGCTCAAGTACGACATGATCTTATCGAAGAAATTATTCAGAATAGATATCTCTACAATGCGGTTTATCTAGAACAAAATAGGGCAGATGAGATACTAGAGTCACTGAGATGTTGGATGCCTGCAGCTCCATATACAAAATGGATGGACTGTATGAGTTTGGGGGTAGTCATCGCATCACGGTACAACATTGTACTACACACATTTGACGCGAATGTTGGAGGTTGTTTTACTCACTTGCCCTTGAGATCCCGTCCAGTTCCAGTTCCAGTTCGACAGCGCAAAGAAATAGCTATTGCCCGTATTAACAGTCACTTTGTACAACTTTTTTTGCGCCCCAATCACCCTGTACCACCCATCCCAATGTGGTGGTGGAATAATTCATCGGATGAAGCTAAAGGATGGGCTTTAAGTTATGACACATGTCTTGATTTGTGGTTCCAGGTACTGGATGTCGTGCCGGGACCACAATTTGGAGGCAATATTGATTAGGGCTGACCACTTGTCAACGTGATTGTAATATTTATTCACTTTAAAACATGATTGTAATATTATTATTCACTTTTAGAAGTTTTTTATTTATTATTCATTGTTAAGACAACTTAATTAACTAATTAAAATAATATAAAGTTTCTAAATATAAAGTGAAATTTAAATGCAAATTTAAGAAAATAATTTACTTGCAAATGTAATTTGAATAAACCAAATTAAATGAGTAATTAAATAAATAAAGTTAATAGTAAATGAAATTATTAAAATTTGAGTAATTAAATAAATAAAGTTGAAAAAAAAATAAAAAAAAAAGGGCCGGAAATAAAAAACCAAAAAAGAAAAAAAAAAGGGCCGGAAATAAAAAAATGGGGAGAGGGGTGGAGTGGGGCCGGGGGTAATTTGGGGAGAGGGGTGAGGTGGGGCCGGTGGCAGTGTGTCAGGGGCGGTGTGCAAAGCCCCTCTCAGTAAAGAAGATACAGGGTTCGAGATTGGGAGGGCTCCTCTCCAGTCTAGATCTCCTGTCAGCCTACAGTACCAATTTTTTGGGTCCATTCCGGACCCACAACAATGATCGGATCCGTTCCTCCTTTGGCAAATAAACCAAAAATTGGTTTTTTGGTTTTTTGGTTTATTCATTTTGTCTTTATTTAAAAAAAAATTGCATTTATTAATTTTGCATCAATTTTTTGTGGTTTATTGGTTCCTCTCGACGAGACGAATCTAACAAAAACTGGTTTTTTGGTTTATTCATTTTGTCTTTATTCAAAAAAAATTTGCATTTATTAGTTTTGCATCAATTTTTTGTGGTTTATTGGTTCCTCTCGACGAGACGAATCTAACAAGTATGAAATTATAGTGAAAATTAATTTTTTTTGAATAAAGCCAAAATTAAACTAATAAACCACGTATATTTGGCTTTATTCAAAAAAAATTTAGTTTTGACTATAATTTTATACTCTTTAGATTTGTCTCGTCGAGAGGAACTAATAAACCACAAAAATTTGATGCAAAACTAACATTTGCGAAAAATATTTGAATAAAAACAAAACGAATAAACCAAAAAACATGTTTATGTTTATTTGCCAAATCACCCACGTACATCTCGCCAATAACTTTAACCTCACCTAAAATCATCTTGGTCGGATACAATTTGATACGTGATCGGGACAGATTTACGTTGCAAAAAGTATATTGTTTACACTGCCTCCTTGAGATTGATAGGGTGCGCACGGTCCGGATTGGCTTTATTCAAAAAATTTGGATTTTGGCAGTAATTTGTTTTACTTTTTAGACTTTTCTCGTCATGGCTAAGTAATATGCCACAAAAAAATGACGAAAAGTTAACAAATACAAAAAAAAAATGATTAAGGACAAAAAAAAAACCATAGAAGATTATTAAGGAGAAACATCCAATCCTTGGGAAGCTTTTTTTGTCCTTATTTAATTTTTTTATATATTTTATTAGCTTTTCTTCATTTTTTTGGATTATCGCTTCATCATGATGAGAGGAATCGAAAGAGTAAAATATATATATTTGGATGAAAGTAAAAAAAAAAATTAATTTTTTGATCTTTCTCAACGAGAGAAATCAATTATACGAAAAAGTTTGACGCAAAATTAATTTCTATTTGTTTCACAAAATAGAAACAAATTAGTAGTTTGTTGAACCTTAACCTCAATTTTACAAATGCAAAATCTAATATCAACCCAATGGGCTGACTGTAGTGTGGTGCACGCGCTCATAAAGGTAGGACCAAATGCGGTTGAAGTCATCATTTTTTGTTCGTGGAACAAGGCAATAACAGGCATAAAGAGATTCAAACAAAATTGATTTTAATTGACAATATTGTCCCTAATAGCTTTTCCGAAAACTAACGAATCTTCTATCTTCTTTCAAACTTATCTTTTCATTCTCTCTCTCTCTCTCTCTCTCTCTCTTTCTCTCTCTCTCTCTCTCTCTCTCTCTCTCTCTCTCTCTCTCTCTCTCTCTCCTTTCCTCATCTCTTTTCAAACTTATCCTTCCATTCTCTCTCTCTCTCTCTCAAATTTACCTTACTCCACGGTCACGCATGTCCGATAGTATATTTCTGGTTCATTTTCTTAGTTCTGTTGTTATTTTTGTTCTTCGACGTCGTCTTTTATTTTGTTCGGTGTTTATTAGATATGCTAGGCTCTGATCTGTGAGTGCTCGTTGATGTCTTAGTTTCCCAGCAAGCCTGTACCTAGGCCTGTCAACGGATCGGATTTGATCCGGATCCGATCCGAAAAATCCGGATCCGAATCTGATATTTCAGATCCGATAATCCGATAATCCGGAACCGAAAATTGTAATAAAATTTGGATCGGATCCGGATCGGATCAGGATCAAATCCGGACCGTAAGCAAGCAAGCTAGCTCGAATAGATAAAAAAAATTAAATTACCGGATCGGATTCGGATTTTCGGATTGGATATCCGAAATTCGGATCCGGATTAACATTTTCGGATTTGTGAATATCGGATCCGGATTCGGATCCCATCTTATCGGATCCGAATCGGATTTGGATCCTCTCGGATCCGGATCGGATCCGGCCCGTTGACAGGCCTACCTGTACCTAATCTTTGGTGGAAACTCTTATGTTCTCTGTAGAGGGATTTACGGGCCGGTCTTCCAGGCGCGCCACTATTACCACGAGGCCCAACACAAAATTCGTTTGCACCGCCCAGGTAAAAACAAACTCAAATACCAAAAATACCCCAACTTTAACGCGCGTCCCTCCCAATACAACTTTACCCGCCTACCTGGCACCTAAGGCTGGCCTACACGTGTTGTATTCCCCCACCTAAACATAAAAATTCATTATTCCCCATACAACTTTTTACTGTGTAAGGTTAGAAAGTCAGAAACAAGCTACTAAAAAGACCCATGTAAGGTTAGAAAGTCAGAAACAACTTTTTACCTGGCACTTTTGATAACGTGTTGTATTCCCCATAAATTTCTCGAAGTCAGAAAGTCTCATTCTCTCTCTCTCTCTCTCTCTCTCTCTCTCTCTCTCTCTCTCTCTCTCTCTCTCTCTCTCTCTCTCTCTCTCTCTCTCTCTCTCTCTCTCTCTCTCTCTCTCTCTCTCTCTCTCTCTCTGTTAACACTTTCAAACTCAAAAGACCCATGGAAATTCGCAGTGTTCATCACCATCTTCCTCCGCCGCCGCCCGTCCACGGTGGCTTTCCTCAACCGGCCTCGATCGGGCGGCGCGATCAAACACCTCAGAAATCGGCAAGGGAGCGCTATCGTGCGCCGTGTGCGTATCCGAGTTCGAAGAAGGCGAGATCTGTGGTTGTTATCAGGTGCGAACACGACGAAGACAAAATTCGCACCGTAGGGGCATCGGTCGGTTTCAATTTCAAAGGGCACCTAAGGTTGGGTGGTTCCAAGTTCACCTGCTGTTATTTTATTGTTTGCGAATTTTTTGGGTGCGAATTTTTTGGGTGCACAAGCTCTTCATCCGCGTATGGCGAAATCAAAGAAGACAATATAGGATTCATCACTGTCGTGACTCTGTTGCAAAAGGCATCTCCAATTTTCAGATCTACAAATTCGCAGTAAACTAGGTATTTTTTGTTTTTTTTTTTTGGAAAAATTTAGCAAGGGTATTTTTTGTTGATAGGGAATCCCTCCATTTTTTTTAGATCTACAAATTAACAGTAAACTATGTATTTTTTGTTGATAGAAAATCCCTCCAAATTTTTAGATCTATAAATTCGCGGTGTTTATACAAAATTCGCAGGGTTTTGTTTCGGTGGAATGACAATGTTTTTGTCCTCCTTTGTAGCGATTCACCGTATTTTTTTACAAATTCACAGTTTTTTACAAAATCGCAGTGTTTTTTTACAAATTCGCAGTTATTTTTTTAAAAATTCGCAGGCTCTGTTTTTTTAAAAAAAATTACAGGTTTGTAGCCTCTGTTTATGAGTGACAGATTGGATTGTAGGCTCTGTTTTTTAACTGAGTGTGGTACTCGATTGGTTGAATACTTAATGACTAAATCAAAAGTTAACCCGTAATTTTTCCTTTTTTCTCATGATCTGTGCAATGCCATTTCACTTTTGAAACAAATAATGGTTAATTATGGTAATGTTGGCTCACTCCTAGACCTAGAGGGAATTTGTAGTGGATTTTGCCAGTCAAAAATTCGTAGTAAAAATTTGCAGTGAATTTTACCCGCCGGAAAAAGTCACTGGCCGGAAAATCGCTGACCGGAAAAGTTCGTCGGCCAGAAACGTTCGCCGGCCGGAAGTGGATGGTGGGTGGAGTTGGGGAGTGGGAGGTGGAGTAAAGTGTAAATATGTGTTTCAAGGGTAGAACGGTAATCTTAATAATGAGATTGTACTTAGTGGTAATTAAAAATTGAATGTATCCTTAGTGGGAATTAAGGATTGATTTTCTAGACCTACTGGTAATTTTCTGTTCTCTGTAAACTTGCCATATTATGTACACTCTACAATATGGTATGTTTACCTATTTACACAGTATCAAGTCCTTTTCACAAATCCCCCACCCTCTCTCTCTCTCTCTCTCTCTCTACATATACACATATGTATACATGTTTGGATTTTTATTGATGCATTTAAGTTTTTATTTTGGTTACTCTCTTAAACGGCTTTGATGTCCAAATTTTCTGCGTCTCAAAATTTATGTTCTTTATAAAACAAAATTACTTTTTTTTAAAAGGGGAAAATAATTTTGCACTTATGGCACGAATTTTTTTAAATTACTTGATTTAGGGTGCAAGCAAAAAAAGAAAGAAAGAAAAGATGTGAGAAGGAAGATGGATATATAAATAGAGACGGAGAAACGATGAGGTGATCTTGTGGTGTCTGGTCGGAGGCAAAGAAACTGATTGGAGGCAAGGAAACTGATCGGCCGTCACGGGCTAGTCTTTTAAGTCTAGGGATGATCTAAGCATTTTTTCTACAAGAGTGGTTTGACGCCTTTTTTTTTTATGTATCTTTTTAAACTTCTTCCGACGAACTTTTGGATGAAAGAAAAAGTGGAAAGGGTAAATGGGTATTTTTGGCAGGTAAGAGACAGAATTGACCGGTCTTACCATCAGTCAGAAGGAAAATAAATTAAAGCAAGCCAATTTCACCTCGTTTGCCGAGAAAGTAGTTTCTTACCGTCAGTCCAATGGGCAGTATATAGAAGAACCGTTTTATAAATAGAACAAATCTAGCAATGATGCAAGTTGGCTGCAAGAAGGGTGATTCTATTAACAGCCCACAATTTACTTCATGTAACCCACAAAAAACTCCTCCATTTTCATTATTGTGTGAAGACCAAAATGCCCCCGAACTGTATTTTTTTTCAACATTCATACCCCGAAATATGTGAACTTGTTCAACATATCAATGTTGAAACTTTTTACTTAACCGAAATTATGTAAGACAAAGTTCAGTAATAAATTGTCGACTTAAGTAACTTTTTTCAACATTTGCATTCCGAAAACGACACCTGAGAAATTCACATGTTTGATTTCACAAATTTCGACATTAAGAAGCTGAAAATATGGTTATATTTCGACATGTTATTGTCGAAAACAACAATATTTTATCCACATGTATCTAGTTCGACATTCGAAAGTTGAATATAGACATAAATTTCGACATGAGGATGTCGAACATAGGCATGGTCCAATTTTTTAAAATTTGTCCTTCAATATAAATCGACATGTGGTTGTCGAAAATGGGTATGTATTTCGACATTTAAAGTATGAAAACTGGTCACGAGGGTAGTTTGGGTAGTTTAGATGTATTTTGTGGGTTGTATGGAGTAAATTGGTTTGAAGGAATATTAAGTATGAGTTACATGAAGAAAATGGGTTACATGGAGTAAATTATGGGTTGTTAATAGAATCACCCCTGCAAGAATCTAGCAATGATGCAGTTGGCTGCAAAATCTAGCAATGATGTAAGGGTGAGTTTCTGAATGGATTTTATCAAAATCTGATAAAATCAAGCCTTTGATTTTATCTATTCGGAAACTGAGTTGATAAAATCTTAGATTTTTGAATGGAAAAATCTAAGATTTTATCAACTCAGTTTCCGAATGGATAAAATCAAGGCTTGATTTTATCAAATCTTGATAAAATCTAAGATAAAATCCATTCGGAAACTCACCCTAAGTTGGCTGCAAGAATCTAGCAATGGTGTAAGTTGGCTGCAAGAAGATCACAAATAATTCGGAAATGTTCCTGGGCCTGTTGAAGCCCAAAAATAGGCCCTCCGAAAGAACAGGCCTAACATCAAAGTAGGCTTCAAGCCCAATATAGGCCCTGCCCCATTCTGCCGACTCAAACTCAATCGTCGAAAAGATTAAAAAACAAAAAAAAAAGAGGGAAAAATGAAAAAACGTCAAACTGTGTCTTTAGACCTCTGAGATTCTTTCTTCTCCGTCTACCCCTTCATTACTTCATTTCCCATCTACCTCTGCTCTTTTCCTTCACTTCATCTCCACCACAGAACAGGTTTTCTTCTTGGAAAATGTTGCTGGAGGGTCTCTTCGCACTTAATTTATTTTTCAATCAAATACTATGGGGACAACTCCTCCTCTGCAAGAATGATCCGAAGGTAATACTCTCTTCTCCTCCCCTAAAACACAAAAATGTCTTCCATCTCCTTTCCAATCGACTTAAAACAAAAGAATGATCCCAAAGTATGTATGTACTTAGTTCAAGTTTTCGCCCGATTTACCAAGGAATTTTTTGGTTGCTTTTGGCGGATTGCTTACCAAGGAATAACTTGTTCTTCCACTGAAATTCATGGTACTCTTACATGAATATGCCATGATAATTCATGGTTTATTCACTACTACGTGTTGATGTTGTTAAATTAAAATTTTCACGGAGGATTTGGAGGAATATTTCATGAAAATTTGTTATATTTTTGGGGAAATTTTGTTCAGTTGAATTTTACTGTTGTTGATCTGTTGCCTTATTCTAGAGTAGCTGTTCATTTTTCTATTGAATACTTGACATCTATATGCACAGAATGTGTTCTGTTGTTTATTCTAGAGTAGCTGTTCAGTTGAATTTTACTGTTGTTGATCATTACTGATGAATTCAGGATATTTGGTCATGTTATTGAAATTTGATTTGCATGGTGGATTTGCAGGAACATTTCATAACACTTCTGAAATGATACGTATATTTCACAGTAAATGATATGTCCCAATAATTTATGTAATTTATCTCCCATAATTATCTCTCGTAAATTTTTTGTAATAATGGCCCGTAATTGGTTGCCCATTTTTTTGGTTGGATCGATAAGCTTAAGAAGCCTTCACTAAAATGCAGGTTCTGGAACTTAAGTTATTGGCCGAATCCGCTGATCGCTTCCAGAAAATTGAAGAGATCATGAAAACCATTTCTACTGTCCAAGAGAATCTGGCAAAACTAACAGAGGATCAAAATAATAGCAGGGAGATTTTCAAGGCTGTCTTTACAAATAATATTCAAGCTGTTAACGATGGTCAACTCAAAATAATCGAAGACTTGGTTTGTAACTTTTCATACTTTTTTTTTATTGGTATAGTTATCATTTATCTTTTCTAACTCAATGTTGGCACTATTTTCTTTTACACAGTGTTGGCAGTGTGGCAGGAAGAGTCCTTCTCAGGGTAAGTTTTTTCAAAACTGCTCCATCAATTTATACCTTCCATTTAAATCAAGAAGGGGTTCGGTCTTTGTGTCTAGAGTCGATGACCATAAACCAAACGAAAGAAGAGGGAGACTTCCCCTCTTATGAAATTGTATCTGCATGATGAATATAATAAGAAGTAACAACAATCAATTAGAGGAAAATGAAAATAAATCCTAGCACTTAGCAGAGAGAAATGGATTAGTGCGGCAATTAGTTGAATTCTTAAATCAAGAAGGGGTTCGGTCTTTGTGTCTAGAGTTGATGACCATAAACCAAACGAAAGAAGAGGGAGACTTCCCCTCTTATGAAATTGTATCTGCATGACTAATATATGTACCTTCTATTCAAACCCTTCATTCTATCATGTTGGCTTGCTGACTATGGTAGGGGGGCGGACCAAGCATGAGCAGGGGCAGGGGCAAGGGCAAGAAGAGCAGGATTCTTGCCCGCTAATTTGAAGGTGATGGCAGCTTTACCCAACAAATCGGCTGCGTCTCTGTGGCCCCATTCTTGGAGCTTGTTCTCTGCTCTCCTCGTATTCTTGTCCTTAAACGCGTATTCTTGTCCCACCGAGAGCCGGCGCCAGACTTTCAGCTTCACCGTGCTCTGTTTGTATTCTTGAGTAGCTTTAAATTGCCGGCGCTAGACTTTCGGATTTGCCTTGCAGTGTTTGTAAAATGTACTATTGTTTCTATGCATGCTTGGTTACTGCATGTCTGGTCGACTTTGGAACAAATCTGGGCTGTAGGATACCTTCTTTTTATAGTACTAGTATCATCTTGACTTCAGCCCTGGAAGCACTAGGTTTGTGCTCGGCCCCCTGGGGGTAGAGTTTGGAGAGGATGATCTTAGAGACCAGCTTACAATCCTCCTTAATTGCACCTGTTATCTGTTCAAGATTGTGTTGTACAATCTTGAACTCTTTTATTTGTTAAATTGCACCTGTTACAAGCAACTTCCAATGTTATTTTGGAACTATAGATAAACATTGGTTTGCACCCCTGGTTTCCAGACGCTGTTTATCACCTTGAAGCACCTATATAGGAATTCACGCTGTCAAGTTAATCTTCTCAACCTTTATTCTAAATGCTAGCTTAGTTGGTTCACGCTCATTATTTATATGGTTTCTGAATTTGGTCATTATATGGTATCTGACGGTGTTCGAGACATTCTACCGTGGTTCGTGGAAAACTGTCAAATGCTTGCGAATTAGGGGTGGGGCTAAAACCATGTTTTAAAAGGTGATGGAGATGCGTTTGAAGAAAATGTTCCCATCACAAACCTTCGAATAAGGTCAAGAAAAACATCTCATATGCTTTTTTTGATTAACTATGTTTAATGGCTGTTGAGTCCTTTGTGATGCTTTGCAATCTAAGTGTAGAGATTGTTTTTAAACTCCACATGTGGTCTCTTGTGCTATCTTTTTTCCTTGGCATTTCAGGATCTCCTCAAACCAGATTTTGATTGGGGCTGCCTAAAAATGTACACAAGATTTGTCAAAATGTCTTTCGGCCTCTGATCAAGATGAGTTCTAGTTCTGCTGTGCTAGCCCAATATTACTCATAATCCTTTATGAGTAATAGAAAACTTTGTCTGTTAGGGCAAGTCTAGCAAATTAGGGCCACGTGGCCGAGTCCTCGAACTTGTCACCAAGGGCGTACATTCACCTCTCCACCGGGCCCAGCCGAATTGGATTTATTTATTTCACCATCTTGCGGAGAGTCTAAAAGTACTCATGGCCGCTTAAAATGACTCTTGGCCACGTAAAGAAATACACCCCAATTAATGGCTGGCTGGCTCACCCACCATCGTATTTCCAATGAAGACATTTACTTTGAGCTTATAATTGCAGCCCTTAGTCTTGATTCTAGTCCAAGAGTAATCCACAGATCTGAGCCTAATCTTTTATGCGTATCCATGGAAGAAATTCAGGGGAGCAATTTGTGACTGATTTTCTATGTAGTTCTCAACAATCTAGTGTAAAAACAATTTTTTTTTTCTTTCTATTTACGTGTTGAGACTTTTCCCTGGAAGAGATTTGTTACTTTTGGACTCTTCTCCGGAGGAGTGCTACTTTTGGATGGTTGATATTACTAACAGATAAATTCCCCTATTGGACTCAAGTTTTCATTTTATTTCCAATAGGAAACTTTATCTATTAGTGGTGCAGAGGGGTGATTCCATTTTTGGTTTTCGTCAAAGTATTCTAAAGATATGATACATGCCTCAGTTCTTCGCCATTTCATCCAACACAGACAAAATTTCTCACCCCTAATAAAAAAAAGAGTGTGCTCTTAAAAAGTTACTCTCGAAAGGTCATCTGAAAGCCATGGACAACCTGATTACAAGGATTGAAAATCTCAATCCATGGTTAGTAACTGTGTACTTTTTTTTTTTTGGTATTGTAGGTATTAGTTGGTTATCTTTTCTAACTCAATGTTTGCACTTATTTTATTTAAGCATGATTGGGGGAAAACGGCTCTGGTATTTTAGGCAAGGGAAACAGAATAATCTGAACATCTAGGACATACCAAGGTTTTCCTCACTATGAATAGTCCTAATGCTCCGAGGTTGCTTCAAATTTACTCTTCAATTAGGGCCATTGGTTTGACTCAGATTTGAGTTATGTTCTCTTTTCAGCATCATCTGTTATTTGTGGCCTGGTATGTGTTTTCGTAGAGCTACTTCTAGCACAGGCCTTCAATTGTAATACTTCGATTCCTAAGTCTATGGTACGTTGTTTAGTTACTGCTTCACGTAGGAAAATCGGAAAACTGTGAAGTTACTGATTTTGACATTTGATGAATCCTGAAAGCTCCGGTCTCCTCTAAAGCCTTTGGAGTTGCTTTTGTTCTATACATGGTACATATTGGGTTCCTGTGTCTTAGTTGCAGCTTTCGGCTTTCTCATTTGGCTGCACTTCGAGAATGGTGGCAGCTTGGGCTTGGTTGATATTTTTTTTGTCTTATGTTGCTATATGTAGGATGAAATATTTTTGTTGTGTGCTGTCGGGTCCTTGTGCCTCAATGTTTGCACTTATTTTATTTAAGCATGATTGGGGGAAAACGGCTCTGGTATTTTAGGCAAGGGAAACAGAATAATCTGAACATCTAGGACATGCCAAGGTTTTCCTCACTATGAATAGTCCTAATGCTCCAAGGTTGCTTCAAATTTACTCTTCAATTAGGGCCATTGGTTTGACTCTGATTTATGTTCTCTTTTCAGCATCATCTGTTATTTGTGGCCTGGTATGCCAACTTGGCGGGATATTCTGATGCCGATTGGGCAGGGTGTGCTGACGATCGGAAGAGTACATCTGGTGGGTGTTTTTATGTCGGTAATAATCTTGTGGCTTGGTTAAGTAAAAAACAGAATTCCATATCTCTATCCACAGCCGAAGCAGAGTATATTTGCGGCTGGAAGTGGGTGCACTCAGTTGTTATGGATGAAGCAAATGCTTGCTGATTACGGTATTCCTCAAGGCTCTATTACCTTATATTGTGACAACACTAGTGCTATCAACATTTCCAAAAATCCTGTTCAACACTCTCGCACTAAGCACATAGATATCCGCCATCACTTTATTCGCGATCTTGTTGAAGATGGTATTGTTCTTTTAGAGTATATAGACACTGAAAATCAAAAGGCTGATCTATTCACCAAACCTCTTGACTACACTCGGTTTGATTACCTCCGAAAGTCCGTTGGTGTCTCCTCTATCTCCTAAAAAAAAAATAATAATAATAAAAAAAATTGAAAAAAAGAAAAAGAAAAAAGGGGGTCCTTTTTTCTTGTCATTTTTTAGTTGTAGTTTTTTTTATTCCTTAAAAAGATTTATATATTTATATACTATAAGATAAACAAAATTATCTTTATTTCCCTCTCGTACATAAGTTTGTTTTTATTTGTTGCATTTCTTATTATCAAGTTTATTTTTTTAGTACCTTTTGAAGCATTTGTCTGTGATTGAAGTGGTTGTTAATGGACTTTTTGGATAAGGACACATGAGTTGTGTTTGCTTTCATTCTATCTTCCTATCTGTGGAATGCTATTATATTGGTTGGAGCATGGTCCTACCTCTGTGTCCTACACTTGTTCACTACAATGATAATATGCTTATGTATCCTTTCCTGTCATTTCTTATGAAAATGGAGAGGTCTTGATTTTCTTCCCCAACAGATTAACCGTTTAGCATTTATGATATTGTATCGGGTGTTTAGTAAAAAAAAAAAAAAAAAGGAAAAAAAAAGGAGGCAGAAGAATGATGTGTGGTGGTATTAAGTCTTTCTACTGTGGCTTTTTCGAGCTTTTCACTTAGTAACCGGGCCTCTTGCCTCAGTAAGCAGTGAGTGTTCGTGTCAAATGGTGGAGAGTTTCGGGATTGTCTTATGTGAGTAGCTGAGGTTTGTAGCCTTTTTGACTCAAGTAAGTAAGTCCGTTGGGGTGTTCTCTACATCTAGTGCCCTAAAGCCGTCTGGTTTGGGTGTCACTGACCTAAAGCTCGCTACATGGGTCAATTAGAAAGCTTAAAGGACCAAGGCATTGCACGTTCACATTTTATCCACTAGAATATGTTGAGGGGGAGTATGAATACGTTGTGAAGGAGAGTTGATGTTTTTATTGACAATATATCCAAAAAATGCTTGGTTTGACTTCTTGAGGGGGAGTTTTTAAGACCTCCTATGTGTTCATAAGAAACCAAGAAATTGTGATTTTATTGAGCTTAAGTGCCTTTGTCGTGATTCACACACACACCTTTGTCACTCTGGTTTGACCGATGCTATATCCGGTATACTTGTATCACTATGATAGGTTCGTAGCATGAGTGCATACATTAGTTTCTTGGCGTGCTTATTTATCAATGCCCTTAACCATCATTTGATTTTGCGGATATGCTTTAATTATGTGTTTAAACTTTAAAGTATTCATTTTTAATCTTTCCTATGTGAATCTTCTCTATTTCTATTCATATACTGTAATATTGAGTTTACAATGGTGGCCTTCTCTATTTCTTTTTATATAGTATTCAGTTTCTCTATCTTATTATATTCGGTGGGGTACTTGTTTTCAAAAGGTCATTTTATATATATATAGGAAGCCGGTCTCCTAAGGGATCCCTTAACCAAAATTTGGTGCGGACCAAGCCCTTTTTCAACTTTCCGGATCAAATTTTGACGATCCGAACCGCTCAATGTTTTTAAAATGCATTTTCCAAGGCCTACACGGAAAATCTTAAAAAAAATATACTCGGAAGGGCTTGATCGGATCAGTTTTTGTTAAAACACTTTAAATCTTGACTACCCAAAAAAACGTTGGACGGCCCCGATGAGGTGGGGTGCAATTGGGGTACATTTGGTGGTGTACCCAAATCATTTCCGCAAAAGTATTACGTACTATTGTATGATAGTACTGTGCTATCCTACAACTAAAAATACACAAGAATACAGGTCCAGAGGTCTTTTAGTATAGAAGATTTAACCTTTCTAAGACAGAGAGATGATTCAGAAGACATGCAAGTAACCCCAGCACAGGCGGACCCAAGGAGGTGAAAAAGGGTGTCCGGACCTCTGCACAACCTTAAATATTCTCACTAGATACACAAGTTTTTCAATTTAATTAGGAAACGTTTTATAGGATCAGCTCCTACAAGTCCCTTCAAATGAAAAAACAAATTGCTTGGTGGGCTTATGCCCAGGGCCAGCCCCGGTTCCTATACAAAGTGCGAAAAAAAATCCCCTTAAATTTCAAGGTATCAAGTATCAACCATTTTTTTTTGTCAAGGGTATGAAATTAAACGAATGGATAGTTATATAAACACACTCTCGTCTCCTTCCCAAAACCAGCTAGCTAGCAAGGAGCAATATATTGTATGGAATACATTTTTTTTGTTACTAATGGAGATGTACATGTATTTCAGGTTCCCTACATGATTAGGAATTCAACGTCGGTCATGACTGTTAACCCCAAGCAGGAATCTCCCAAACCTGAAAACAGTGAACGAGAAAGAGAGAGCAGTTAGGATTACCTTCGGAAGCAGGGGTAGTACCATTTTGAGCTCGAGCAATCTGAAGCAAGCCCAGGAGGGAAAAAGAGGCCAAGCAGGCACAAAGAAGAGATGATGAAGTTGGTGATCCACCCATTTCCTCCTCCTATACACGTCGATGGATTAGTAATCAATGGAGATTCATTAATCAAGCCTAGCTAGCTACCATATATGTGTACGTACAGCTTATATAATACAGAGAGAGAGAGAGAGAGAAGGGTTTTTTTTTTCCGGGGATCGGGCACCTGCAGATTGAAATGACTTCAGTCCAACAAAGCCAACTCAAATAAGGCAAATGTCTTATCTATTTGTATATGTCAGTGCCAAATGAATTAATAATCATGTGGTTTTACTTTGCTTGGAATAGTAGTTGTATTTTCAATCTAACGTCACAATCTTCACTCCGAGAAAACCCCCCAGCTGTCCCCACGTCACGCGCGTTTGATTTGTACTATGGTGTGCGCCAAAGGCAATTTTCAAGTTACTCCTCCTACTCTAGTAACACATAAGATTATGATTAGTACATTAGGATTAATTTAGGAGTATTACTATATGTAAAATTCTAAAGTCAGCCCATTGGGCTGACATTAAGGTTTAAAAAATATATTAAAATGTGTGTAAATTGTATAGATAAGTGTGAAATTGTATTGAAATGTGTGAAAAATATGTGTATTTTTTGTCTTTATTTGTACTTGTTGTTAGCTCACCCTTACAATCAGCCCATTGGGCTGTCAATAAGGTTTAAAAAATGTACTCCCTTCGTCCTGTAAACGATGTCCAAAATCACTATTCACACCTTTCAAAAGATTATTTATATTTTTCAACGTATAATGATTTACGTATGCAATATGGATAGATCTCACTTAATTCTATTAAACAATGTTTTTAAAATTACAAAAAATATTATAAATTGCAAGATGTAGATAATTTCTTGAGGGTGGTGAATAGTGATTTTGGTCATTCTTTTGGGGACGGATGGAGTATTAAAATGTGTGAAAAGTTTATAGATAAGTGTGAAAGTGTATTGAAATGTGTGAAAAAATATAAAAATATGTGTATTTTTTGTCTTTATGTGTACTTATTGTTGGTTTAGTAAGCTGACAATAAAAAAACCCTCACGATATTTATGTATAGCCGCCGCTAGGCCAACTACCAATTATCTTACGATGATGGGAAGTACATCAACTTCTTTTCAATTGAACTGTTCTTATCCTAATTACAAGGACCCCGGTGGTATTTTTGGGATTTAACAAGGAAAATACTAAAAGAAATCTAGTGAACTTCTGCTAAGATTTAAAAAATGTATTGAAATATGTAAAAAATATATAAAAGTGGATGAAAGTGTATTAGAAGATGCAAAAAGTGTATTGAAGGATATGTGTGTGTGTGTGTTTCTATTTTTTTTTTTTTTTGTCTTTATCTGTGCTTAATGAAAACTTTATGGGCTTCCGCAGCAAGACCGATTTAACAACCAGTTAGTACGGAGTATAAAACTGTGGGCTGATCCAAGTTCAGGACATGACTCTACGCCAAAAATCCCTCCAAGTGGGCTGGATGCTCAACTTGGAGAGAGATTCCTTAATTATTTTCTCACTACTTATAATAATGGGTGGGGATTATTTGGAAGGTCAGATCCACACATCAATTATTTTGAGGTTAGAGCTAGCAATTCTCTTTTGTAACTAATTCATGCGAAGCTTTGTGGCAATTTGGTGTTCAATGTCTGAGATTTAGAGGTTTGCTTCATACTTATCTCAAGTTTAAAATCTTTCAGTAGCTATTAATTTCTTTGGGGTCATTTCATACTGATTTTTGCTCCGGCTTTAATTAGGCTCCCCGTACGATGGACGGTTTGATTGTGTCCCAAAATTTGTTGAGATGCTTGTAAACAGACTCGAATACCTGAATTGTAAAAAATAAATAAATAAAAAGGATTCAAGTGATCTAGTGGTGAACACTGTTTTGATTAGGAAAAATCTGCCTGAAATGATTAATAAGTCATAGAATTTGTACGAGTCTTTGGCGTACATAGGAGAAGGCGGACCACCACGACAACGATATCTACGCATTATCAACGACTGTATGCGTGGAAACAAATGACATTGATAAAATTTGTGATGGGTAATTTACCAAGACCGTTTACATTTACTTATTTCTTTACAGCTTATTATGTGGGTCTTTTACGTATAGGATCCTGATTTTTGTCGCCCCTTTCATTAACAATACATGAAAGACGGTCTTTTACGTGTAGGATCATGATTTTTCCCCCCCTTCCATTTACAACATATGAAAGACTTAGTCATATTGTACGCATTGTTAGACGATAAATATACAGAGTGGCGGGTTCATATGAAGTTTACGGGGCCACGTGATCTGCTTGCCTTTTGTATCCTTACACTTGTGCCCCTATAAATTAATCCTTTGTTTTACGTGTCCCCTACTTAATTACACTGGTGCCCGTCCCCAATTCTGTAGGTTCCTTTGATATTTTGTTGATTATCATTTCCTCGATCTCTGTGAAGCTTTGCTTGATATGTACTAAAAAACTTCAGTTTTTTATTGATCCTTTTCTACTTTAGGAATTTTCCTCATCTCTCCATCAAAGTTTTTTACTTTTTCAGTTTGTAAGTATGGACCAATTTTTTTAAAACTTACACTAAATAAGCTGAAAATCTTGATGACATATTTTTCTCTTGTTGATACTTCCTCAAATTCCTAGATCAGCCACTGAATACTTTTTTTTTTTTTGGTTGCTCTGCAGTATAATAACATCTATTTTGGTGTGAAACATTAGCCAGTATTCTCATCTTCTTAATTACTTGGCTGATAGATAAATGGATATAGTGCAGTGAAGAAAATGGTGAAAGTAACAAGCACCCATTGGCCATTGCACATCAAGACTTGTAAACGAGTCGACTAATCAAAACAAAGAATTATGGAATGGATCAAATTTATGCTGCTGTGGTCAGCGAGATTAAAAGTATGGGCAACTTGTTCAAAAGTCCTAGGGTAAGAATTTGTAACTCCATTAATCCACCAAACAAGTTTATAACCTATTTAGTCCTAACGCTGACATCTTTTTTTTTTTTTTTTTATCTTACCAAAAAAAAAGTTTGTATCCTGTGAAAGTGCCAGAAAAAGTTTGTACCCTATGAAAGTTCCTAAAATCCTAGGGTACCCTATGAAAGTGCCTAAAACTCTAAGGTGTCCTATGAAAGTGCCTAAAATCCTAGGGTACCCTATGAAAGTGCCTAAACCACTAAAACTCTATAATAAGAAGTGCACCCTAAAACATAAATCCTAGGGTGCCCTATGAAAGTACCTAAAATACTAGGGTATCCTATGAAAGTGTCTAAACAGCTAAAACCCTATAATGGCAAGTGCACCCGAAGTGCCTAAACCCAAAATGCCTAAACCCACTTTACCCTACCCCAAAGAGCCTAAATCCCTTAAAATTGAACCCTAAAATTGAACGCAATCCCAAAATTAAAGGGACAATTAATTTTGTCACACTCACTCAAGACCCTCGCATTCGCATGAGAGAAGATAGTGGCGGGCATGAACAGTGGCTACCCGTCGCTTTCATGGGGTACCACTCGTTGCTTTCAAGGGGTACTGAACCCTTTTTAAAAATGGAGGAGCAGTGACCACCCGTCGGGCACAACAGAGCTAAAACGGGAAGCTGTCGCTTTCCAGGACCTTAGACAGTAAACACTTTTATTCAATGGACACGACGCATTAGTCAAGTGTAGAATGGACTAAATGAGTCAATAGGCCCCTACCTTTGGACTTTTAGACAAATTGCCGTAAAAGTATTAGGGTACAAACTGGTGGGAGATTACGAGAGGAGTTGTCCTAATTTATAGTTCTTTTTTGGGGATTTAATTTAATTTTTTTTCATTCTTCATTCCCAATCTATTACATGAGGCAGGAGAATGAGACTCAATTCCGGAATACAATGTGGGGCATCCAGTGGCGGATCCAGGAATCCTACACAGGGGGTCACTTTTCATGCATAACTTTGGGGGGAAAAAAAAACTCACAGTCCAATATAACAAATATACCAAGAAAATACTAAAATGTTTAAACATTATGAAACATTTTATACATATTGTGCTCATGACGCTTGTAAAACAGAAAGTAAAGTCCTACGGAAAAAAAAAGAAAAAGAAAAAAGAATGGACAACGACAAAGATAGAGAAATGATCAATCTATTTTAATTTTTCGATTAGTACTGAATGAATTTTGAAGAAAAGTTAAATAATTACACATATTCCTATAGTGGGCCTTTGAAAAGGGATAGGGGAGTATAGATATTTCTAAAGTTTTTCACGTATAATTTTATAGTAGGATCGATTTGTTCAATATTAATTGGTGAATTCTTTCTTAAATTATTTGTTGGTGAGACATTAATCCTCCACGGGTTACAAATTTTTGGAGAGTGGAGACCCTTTTTCCAAATTTTTAACTCAAAAAAAAAAAAAAAAAACATTTCTGGAATTAGTTCTAGCACGGGCCTTCAATTGTAATACTCCGATTCCTAAGTCTATGGTACGTTGTTTAGTTACTGCTTCACGTAGGAAAATCGGAAAACTGTGAAGTTACTGATTTTGACATTTGATGAATCCTGAAAGCTCCGGTCTCCTCTAAAGCCTTTGGAGTTGCTTTTGTTCTATACATGGTACATATTGGGTTCCTGTGTCTTAGTTGCAACTTTCGGCTTTCTCATTTGGCTGCACTTCGAGAATGGTTGCAGCTTGGGCTTGGTTGATATGTTTTTTATGTCTTATGTTGCTATATGTAGGATGAAATATTTTTGTTGTGTGCTGTCGGGTCCTTGTGCTGATGTTTTTTTTTTATCCGCTTGTGCTGATGTATGGATGTCACTCTTTTGTGGTCATAAGTGTGAAATAGGGTTTGGGTTGAAATTCCACACAAATAGGGTGAAAATCTGCACTTTTTGAGCATGTTTGAATCTGTCCCGAGACTCCCGACTGCCCGGGCGGGATTGGGGCCGCCCGGGCGGAAAATCCAGCAGCTACCCCATTTTCTGTTTCGTTCCGGTTCGTTCCTTGATGCTCGGTTGGTCCCCGTTGCTTGTATCTTCGCATATTTAACCCTATACTTCGAGATAACATACGAATTCACTTTGAAATGATTAAGATGAGATTGTGACACGTAGAATTCGTCAGGCACTTTGCGATACGCCATGGACACGTACCATAGAGTTGGTTTGACACTTGTAAAGAAATTTATGATGGATGAGACAAAATGTGAAGTATGGTAATGGTTTAATGTATGAAATATGATTAATGAATACAAATGAGAAACGTGAATCTTGAGGAGGTTTGTGATGGTACGACACGTTTTGCAGCAACTGTTTACCATATTTGGCTAGAAAGGAATTCCAGAATATTAAGTAACAAGGATATAGCTTGTCAGCCCCTGTTAGAATTCTCTCTCTGGCATAAAGAATAATTGGGATCATTACATACATCCATGTCTGCAAAGTGTGCAAAACAACATTAACTAAGCACTGTTTGAGTATATGGCTTTTAATAATGTTGGAACTTTTTGGTTTTGCAGAAGTAGACTGAATGAGTGGTGGTCATATTCTGAGAGATGGATTCCGCTACCCTTAGTCTTGATTCTAGTCCAAGAGTAATCCACAGATCTGAGCCTAATCCTTTATGCGTATCCATGGAAGAAATTCAGGGGAGCAATTTGTGACTGATTTTCTATGTAGTTCTCAACAATCTAGTGTAAAAACAATTTTTATTTTTTCTATTTACGTGTTGAGACTTTTCCCTGGAAGAGATTTGTTACTTTTGAACTCTTCTCCGGAGGAGTGCTACTTTTGGATGGTTGATATTACTAACAGATAAATTCCCCTATTGGACTCAAGTTTTCATTTTATTTCCAATAGGAAACTTTATCTATTAGTGGTGCGGAGGGGTGATTCCATTTTTGGTTTTCGTCAAAGTATTCTAAAGATATGATACATGCCTCAGTTCTTCGCCATTTCATCCAACAGGGCAACACAGACACAATTTCTCACCCCTAATAAAAAAAAGAGTGTGCTCTTAAAAAGTTACTCCCTCCGTCCCAAATTGCTTATCTTTTTGGGGGACGCAAAAATAATGTATAAGCATGGATTTTTTTCCAAAATTTCTATACCAATTTAAAGATCTTATTGAGAAGACAAAATTGGTGTAAAAAATTCTCATAAACACGTGTTATTTTTTGCGTGTAAAATGCACATCTCCCAAAAAAAGTAAGCAATTTGGGAAGAATGGAGTACTTAACAATTTTTAAGTAAAGACGAGAAGGGTGGTTTTGGTTGCTCCAAGAAGAAGACAGTAAGGTTTTGGGAGTAATGGTTTTGCGAATCTCGAAGTTGAACAAAATAAATCACAGCATTAAATAGTAAAGCTCTTGGGACACCCTTCCCTTGTAAGCCGGTTTTTAAGGGTGAGTTGTACCCAAGGGTTTCTATCATTGGTATCAGAGCTAGCCACCATGATGCACAATTCGACCCACGGAAGGGGCAACCTATAGGCTGGACTAAAATACTTAAAAAGTATTGAATATTGATAGGTGGGTGGAGCTGCCAAGAAAGGGAAAGGGCTACCATTGGGTCGGTGTCGATAGAGTTGGCCGCCGTGGACGTCGGTTGCGTAGCGTGTGCTATGGAGATTGAATCTAACTAGCTAATACCAATATCAACAAATGCCCATGGCATCTTCAATTACAAAATGTCGAACTTAAATTCTGCTCACAAGTCATTACACTTTACAAACAGAAACAAATCAGTGGTTTGTTGGACCTCTAGCAATGATGCAAGTTAGATTACATGTAGTGAAAACTACGAGGGGAAAAAAAAATGCATTTGCTTAGAGTTGAAGAGTATGTGTGCCTGACAAGAAAATCAGATCCTTTCTTCAACCAATTTTCCAAGGACTCATTGAGGTGTGCTAACAAAGACAGTTCTGTCGTTATCAACCCACCACCACATCAAAAAGAACAGAGCCCAGTTCTGTGTCTGTTCAAACAGCGAACGAACCCACCACCACGCCACTTTCGCAAAACCACATAGGTCTTGCTTACAACATACCTCCATGACATTCAAAAAAAAAAAAAAAAACAGAGCCCAGTTCTCTGTAGTCTGTTCCACCACCGAACGAAAAAAATGAAGACAAAGTTCCAGTCGTTGACAAACAGAGCCCAGTTCACATTCTTTCATAACTGAAAAAAAAAAAAAAAAAAAGAGGCCAGAAAGAGGAAGGATTTTTTTTAAGAGTTCATTAGCCGTTAGAAATTGGATGGAAAGTCTATTTTT